>CAJQUW010010754.1:0-245568 GCA_907163375.1 Prostheceraeus crozeri
CCTTATGCATGCATTTATTATGTTACGTACTCTATGTGTGAAAATTGTCTCAGAAAAATCGTCAAACTAATATTTTGTTGCTTCTGATGGCAATCGATTCAGATTTCATTTACTTCCGCTGATGTTAGATTTAAGAAGAATGTTGTATATCTGATGGAAGAATGCACGATGACAAGATTGTAACTCATTAATTAGCTTACAATGTACATATAGATGAACTGATATACATGAGTGGTACTACATGTGCGAGTACGTTGTGATAACAATCACTAGCGACATCATGTAAATATTCCTATCATTAGTGATACCAAATCAAATATCAATACGAAACTTTTTATTGATACGAAGTGTCGAGAAATATCTCTTCACAGAGCTCTGCCGTAATAAGCCTGTGTGATGAAAGGGATACGTCTATATCAATGACCGTCGCATGAATTATCTTATTTCAGATTATCATGTATCGAATGAGCAATGAGATGCATGGAACATGTACGATGCGAAAGTAGATTGAACGGCTAAATACTTTAGATGTGAAGCATGTATATTATGAAAGATATTTTGATCAATTACTTATCTCGAAAATATTTAAGCTCTGATCAATCTTTACCGGAAATATACCATTTTAATCTCTACCAGAGGATATTTTCTACGAAAGACCAACAAAATCAAACGAAGCAAACAAAACGAAGGTCAGCTGGCATTGCAAGAAAATTCTCAAGATTAATGATACCTCTGAATACCTGACTTCTTCAGTGTATCTCTGAAATCAAGGTCACACATCATTGGGTATCGTCAGACATAGCGACAGAGAATCCAGCATACACAATTGCACTCAAACAACTTCTCTCCACCAACCAACATCTCTCAGTAGACAGCAGCAATTGTTTTCGAGCCTTTCATTTGTGTGAATTCCGCCCCCTATCGAAACTGTATGAGGCACGTGAAAGTCAATAGTGTTGCATATTTTGACTGTGTGCATCCATCACCCCTTTCAGTGACACTGACTCAATACGAATAAATGGAGTTTACTGTATTTGAGATTGTCACATCTATCATGGGTCAAACTGGTTGGAAGTGGGTCAATGAAGTCTGACCCACGACCCACCTGACCCACTCCCTGACCCACCCCGACTAGGCTCCTACCATCTTGCTGATGTGTGCTTCACACGGTTTTCTATCCCTATCCTTCTCCAAGAATATGAGTCTAATTTGACCTTTAGAGAAGCCATCACACACGATTAACTTCCAGGCAAGAGGCAATGTTCTCAAACAAACTAGTGTTTCATTTTTGTCTCTGATGTGACCTTTGGCGCGTAGGTGTGATCAAGGCTAGGAAGGCTTGTCTTCTCTATTACATCACCGAGTGAAAAGACAATCCTTTTTTCACTATCACGGTTCATTCCATCAACTATTACACGTTTTGCACGCACTGCTGTCTCTGTACTTTTGTTTGACGGAGAAGGTTGATATCAAGACAGTGACAGCTATGCACGAGGATGGATAATTTGCTTGTATTATGTGTCGGGTCTAGTTATAGACCGAAGTCCGGAGTCCTATCATTTGATAGGACTCCGGGACTCCGACTCCGCATTCCTGGTTTAAAGTGATATATATGGACTGTCTAATTTACTTACCCACTAACTGGATCAGTTTTTTCTAATGTATTTACTTTTTAAGAAAAAATATCATATTGATAATGCTCCAGTAGAGAGTAAATGCAGCCGTCAAAAGTGACTTTTTTCAGTCATAATTTTCGTAGAAATGTTGACTCCAATTCAAATAACTTTACATAAAGGAAGAACTTGACAACTTTCTTGACATGTGCAAACGTGACGTGACATCAAATTTTGATATGACATCTGCAATGCCCCTTCTTTTCATATTGATTCTTATGCACATCCAATGCCATAACTTTGCGAGTTCATTGTTCTATTTTTTTTGAGTTTGAAAAACTTTGCGATGGAAATTGTCTTCAGCAGACGTACATCGATTTGTTGGTGAAGTTTTTAGAGATCAAAGATTTCCTACAGAATTAGATGTAATTCGTTTAACTCTTCGTATGATCCTGCAAATGTTGATATTACGTCCAAAATAGCTGAAACTTGATAGAACTGCAGAAGAATACTTTCAAGGTGTTCATGGAAAACAAGGAGTCTTTTTAGATAATTTCCCGAAATTCTGGAGACATCGCAATAGGCAAAAGGTGCATCTTCGTGGACTGAAAAACACATATGACGTAAATGGAATTGCTGCATATGCATTCAAATGTCCTCAGATGGTTCTATCCTATGACCATGCGAACTGGCACACTGCAATTAGGGCTGCTGTATATCCCGAAAAATCTTATCCCGGGAAATAAATTAGAAAGGTTTATAAGCCGAATACATTGATGATAGACTATCACCAATATTTTAGAATAACTCGAGGGTAATATAACATGTAAATACATACAGTGGTGATAAAAAAATGGGACATCTACATTTTCATCAATTTCAATCGCTTCTCCTGCCTTTTACATTTATTGTACAGCAAGAAGGCATACATCATTTAAAAGCTAACTTTCCAAAGATTCTAATGAGCTATAAAACTTGGGTATTCATAAAAACATTCTCTGGACAGAGCTCCCGACAAGACGTATTAAATTATTAAAAAATTTAGGTGTCCAATTTTTTGAACAGTACTCTAGTTTGACCCCTCTTTTTTTAGCAGAAGTAACTTGATAGGATTATTTGATCATATTTAATGAAGTGAGGAGCAGTCGACAAATGAAATAAAGATAAAATGCAATCATATTATAAGACTTCATAAATGTACTGTAACTCAAAGATATTAAAAGAGTAGATGTGAGTTTGACGCTTTATTGTGACTAACAATTGAAGAGTGTAATTGCAATGCGTCGTTGGATTTTATTAGCAGCGAACGAAGTTTACTGCTTAGCAACCAATAGAAATCGCACTATAATTTCTTGTGTAAATTGGTTTCCAAATGTTTTAAAACATAATAAAATTTACATAAATATGGAATTTATGTAAAATGATTGCTTAAATACATTCAGAATAGATTAAAAAATAATTATATTAGTTTTTAGATCTTTTCTGAATGTATTTAAATAAATAAATGAACGTTGTTTATACTCGGAAGCACATTAGGCACGGAGCCTTTGTTCCATGTGGCCGAGTTGTCATTTACCACTCTCATCCTTTTTTGTGCTGAGTGTTTAGCAAGAATGCAGAGTGTGCCTATTTTAAAAGTCTTAGGTTTGACCCGACCAAGATTTGAACCAAGGTCTCCCGGACGCAGATCGAACACTCTACCACAAGGCCACAGCGCCGGTGGTACATTTATAATGCGTTTAATGAATTTTAAGAAGCCGTTTTACATTATTTTCGTATTTATTTAAATATAATCTTATTCTTTTTTGCCAGCCAATTTAGACAAGAATTTTATAATGCGTTTTTTATTTCGTTAAGACAAAAATAGAAAATCGAAGTCTTCAATTACAGTTTGTTTATTGTTGAAACCGAAATTACACATAATACAAAAGAGCGACATATCTAACCTATCAATATCTTTTTTTGCAACTAAATCACAAATATTATGTGTTTCCTGGGATCCCGAAATATTTTCCCGGGAAATCGATTTCTCGAAATTATCTGATTTCACGGGAAATCCCGGGAAACAACCCTATCTGCAATCCTTTCGACGTCTCAATGATAGCTTGCACATGGGCGGAGACACAAAGCGATGCAACAAGCCACTTTGATTACAGTGTAAAGGCAAAACAACATAGCATGTTGGTTACTCATAAAGTCTTCGACACAATCCTCATGAAGAATTTTGAGAATTTTGCAATAATTGCAGTTTTAGAGTTTTGCGGAGAAACTGCGCAGTTCAAAATTACTTGGTGCATGTAGTTTTATCAAATGCTATGACCGACTTGAGTTAAAGGAAGCCGCATCTACACTGTAAACTGAAGAGTAGGAAAGCTGACTGATTTTGACTACGAAACCGATGTGCAAAACGGGAATAACAAAATGTACGACAGCACTATTGTTCCTGCCACGAAATACACTACGAAAGCGACAACCTCTCCTATGGTATGATAAAGATCACCCAATAGGAAAGCCAATCCCTTTGGTGGTGTGTGAGTGCGAACAATAGTGCTTGCGCACTTTTTGTTATTCACGTTTTGCACATAGGTTTCGTAAGTAGCCTTGGAATTATACAGTTTACAGTGCATAAATAGGAAGCTTTACGAAACGAAGGATTCCTTTATTTTGAGAGGCATTACCTTACACATAATGAAAGAAAGCGCAGAATGATGCCTGAATGATGATATCAATTCCGATATTGCATCATAAAAAGTAGGAGTTAATGCTTCAACTAATGATTTCTGCAGTAGGGCAATAATCAAGTAATTTGATTTTTGTAATCAATAATCGCAGACATGATAAAGAAATGCTGTCTGCAACAGATCTTGTTGCTTCTTGAGGAAGAAGAAATAATTCAAAATTAAATAATTTGCATTCACTTCCTGCGACCATACGTCGTCTTTTTGGAACAAACACTCTGGGTCTTAAATTCTAAATGTCCACAATTGATTTTTCAACTCGTGCTTTTGCATTTTAAAGGTAATTTTAAATCAAAGTTCAGTTGATATAATATTCAAGTATCTGCAAATCAATAGAGTAAATTGTATGTCATGATACTGTATGTCATGGCAATGTGTACATGCATAATTATATAGCTCCTATTACATGTCACAGTAAATTGCATGTCATGGCATGGTCTTGACATGGGTCTATGCATTGAACATTTGGTAAGAGCATGAAGACTCTGTACATAGAGTAAGTGTGGTAAGTATGGTTGGTAGATTGTCGACTAAAAAAAGTGACGTCATACATTAAATTTTTTTTATATAAAAAGATTAATTTTTTGCGGGGATAACTTTCCAGCTTTCTAAAAAAATCGATCACTTTTAAGAAGTTAAAATATTACAAATTGCTGCTGTGTTTATATCCCGGTACTAACGACGTGGAACCACTATGTAAGTAGTATGAAGTTTATCAGATATCAAAATGAATGCACATTTACTAACAAGCTTCTTAAAGCGGAAATAAAAGCTGTATCAAGGAAATTTGATGAACCACATTATGATGCAGATCTACATGGAAACGCTGACATCTTACTGTGCTTCTTGGTTGAAATTTTGTGCAGTTTTAATTCAATTTTCATGGACACGATTTTCTGATTCACTAAATTTATGCTTCATTTCTTGAATCTGAAGAGTGATGTGGAACCATTTACATCATTCATTTGTCTTTGATAATGATATTTTTCTCTTACAGTGGCAATCCATTGATTTACTCATGTAACTGCCTCTCTAAGGCTCGCGGTTAAGTTCGATTTACAATGACCTGCATCAAGTCAATCGAATCCAGCGACAATTGTTCTAAAATTAATGGTCGACTTGCACAAGATGTGAACGAACGCGAACATAGCAGTGAAGCAGTTGAAGTCATAGTGAAAGAGATGGCCATTGACTCCGCTACTGGCCAGGCTTCTGTGGAGTTTGGGTATTCTGTAATAGTTTTCTTCAATTAGTTCTTGGCTCAGGAACCTTTACTGTGAGCACAGCACGGAAAAAGCAGTGCAAACTTGTCAGACGGATGCCATCAGATGCAAGGGTTTGACCGACCAGGTCGCTGCCAGATACTGAACAGACGCTACCTGGATTTGTTGGAGTTGAGTCGGGGGTCAAGCTGGTGGGTACTGACGCTGACGGCTGTTCGATCTTCATCGCCGTTGCTTTTCGATCTTCGTCGCCGCTGGTCTTCACCTTGGACTTTAACCGGCCCGACTCGGTGGGATGTTTGGTTACTATCAGTGTATTCCAGAGGGCACGATCTGCATCCCCATGGCATCCATGTGGCACGGCTTGCAGGCGCCACCAGGCAGGCAGTCTGAAAGGGGGTCGACACGTGGACCTTAAAGACTCGTGGACGTGACAACCCAGCCCCCTTCCTCACCTATTTCACCAAATTCCGGGATTGCAAGTTAAAGTAGCGGCATGAAAATGTCATTGACAACTTTAATCAGTTGTTCTTGTTAATAAAGGGTTTCAATATCCTCAAAATATGGAATCCTCTACTTGCTGTTCTGCTAATTCGATTGAAATATTCCTTCAAAGAAAATTATTTGTGAAAATAAACTCCTAAAATGACGCATGATACACTAACTTCAACAGATGATAGCGGACCTCACAAGACATTCTTAGCCTCTTGATTAACATTTGATGCAGTTGGAAAAGTTCAAGTGCCTACATTTTACCTTGTCCATTCAGTTACAACAGACAACTGCTCCCACAACACATGTAAATTCACAAGAAAATTTCTAAAACAATCAGACCCAAATCGATGTTTGATGCTAAATGAAACTCTCGACTTAATAAATGTCTATGTCTAAATATTGATTTGTATGCACTTCCTTTGTCTATGTAACACGATTAAGTGTCCTTATCTTGCACATGCACGTAAGTTACCGTAGCAATGCAATTTTCAGATTTTCTTACGGGAACATGTGTATTTCCCAATAGGATACACTGGATTACATGATTTGGAATTGGGAAAATGACGTTTATACATAATAAGTATTCCGATTATTTAGCGATTGCCTCAAAAAAGTCGTGTGAGGCATGTGACAGGACAAGTGCAAAATAATCGGAGTAAAGTTCTTAGCAGACGTAAATTTGGTAAAGAAAATTTCAAATGCAGAAATACGGAGTTGTCATGTACGAGTGGGAATGTCCTAAATGTATGCAACTTTACTTTTGCACCCTGAATGCGACGATGAACGAACTGTTGGGAGATTTTTCGCATTTCGTTCCTTTAGAATTTGCAACTCAATAATGTTCTGTCAATTGTTTTAAGTTTCTTTTACAAATTCTATTTAATTGTTACTTCTAAACAAATACATTGAAAAAGCAAACCTTTGATACATCCTACTGATACATCCAGTACGTTTAGTGACTCGCCTATAGCAGTGAGCAGTGCATCAATTTTCTCAGATGTTTATTTTCCTTGTGGTAAATGAATTCAACTAACTTTTGTTTGATTTTCGCAGTAAATATCCTTTAAATAGAGATGCACCCTTGAACTGTAGTAGACATAATTCACTTTCTCCTGCAAGTAACTTTTCTTATTTGCTGCAGAAGTTCTCAGTTTGCAGGTTCTTGAATACCTCAGTACCATAATGTGGGAAGCAGACAGCAATAATACAATCACTCGCATTAATACACTAGGTGACATGCCACGCGTAATTCACGCGTAATTACGGAACACCCCAAGCATCCGTGGTTAAGGACATTCTATTCTTCTACCCGCGTACATACGCGCTGCACTAAGAGTCAGCAATCACGTGATCTGATGCTGTTAAAACATGGCGAATGTTTATGAATACGCGCGGGCGAGCGTTTATAGTTTGCGCGTCGTCTACGGTTGTCTGCGTTGCCGCTTGAATCACGGATGAACCGCTAAGCATGTTCTGTCTTCCCTGAGCATGAAATTGAGGTCCTATCACATTGTTTAGCCTCTGATACATGCAGACACATGAGACGCAAAGTCTATATAACAGGACTGCCGACAGATGTTGCAGCAATGTCACGCATAGCCACGGATGTTTAGGGTCATGTGTAATTAATTACACGTAATTGAGCGTGGCATTTCACCTAGTGGAAGTTTAAAGCCTTTATTTTTATGCCATTATCAGTCGATCAGTCTGTCGATCGGAAACTTGGCTACAGACGTAGAATGGAAAGAAAATTTAATGCGAATGAAATAAATGAATTGAAATATGCAGAACTGCAACAGAGGAAGAAAATATTCTTGGTGATGAATCAGATGCATGCTTTATACGTACTGCTCACTTATCAAATAATAACTAATAATAAGATGATAATAAAATTTACTTAATTAATACTTAAAACTCGCATACTCGTATAACGAATGAGAAAAGAGTATCAGAAGACGGTTTTCCTCATTCGTTGCAAAATCAACCGGATACGTGGAGGACAGGAATGCCACTCAATGAAGAGTATAGTCAACCTATTTATTAATTCGCTAATGCAAAATGTCACTTTTGTCAATCATGCAGATTGAAGCTTCATTTATGGCATTAATAATTCTGCGGCGGCATGATATGCGGAATCTGTCTTCAACTTCGCGGAATTCACCACATCTGCTCTGTAGGTGTCAAGCAGGACCACGCGCTATTCGCATCGGCTCTCACTGATATATTGCTACGCTGAAATACTTATTAGCATGCGGCCAAAACATGAATTGTTCGTGATACATGGAAAGTAAACATTTATTGACTTACGGACTTATTGATAGCTCTGCGTCTAGGTTTATGAATGATGGATTTCTTTAAAGTCATCTTCATGCAATGATTTGCGGGTGCGCAATGCCAAGTGGCATCGCATTGGGACACTGGTGAGATTCCAAAATTCAGAGTCCACAGGGAATTGAGATTTCGTGTTCTAAAATTATTTATTGCAAACTTGAATGATCTAACTTTCGTCCAGGGATGCGGATTCCTATCATTTTGATGGGACTCCGACTCCGAGTGGCAAGTATATATATATATATATATATATATATATATATATATATATATATATATATATATATATATATATATATATATATTATATATATATATATATATATATATATATACGAGTATATAGCCTAGTTTTTTTGAAAAAACTGGTAGCCTACATCATAGATTATTATAGGCGTATCTGAACCTATCTTCGGTGATCATGATCATTGCTGTATCAATTATCAATTATTATCGATGAAAGCTTATCAAATGTCGCTTTAAGTTGGATGCATGCGACTCGGCTCCTCCCACCTTGTTGATGTGTTCTTCACATGGTTTTTCTCCAATCTCTACCAGGCAGGAAAATCACTATCCTTCTCCAAAAATATGAGCACACTTTCGATTATAATAGGCGCTTTGGAGGAGACATCACACACGATTAACGTGAGTGCAAGAGGTAATGTTCTCAAACAAACAAGTATTTCATTTTTGTCTCTGATGTGACCTTTGGCGTGTAGGTGTGATCGAGGCTAGGAAGGCTTGTCTTCTCCACTAAACCACCAAGTGAAAAGACAATCCTTTTTTCACTATCACGGTTCATTCCCTCAACTATTACAAGCTTTGCATGCAGCAGTGTCTCTGTACTTTTGTTTGACGGAGAAAGTTGACATCAAGACAGTGACATTTGTTTGTTTTATATTCCGGGTCTACTTATAGGCCGGAGTCCTGAGCCCTATCCAGCCAAGGGGTTACATACGGTTACTGATGGTAACCGCTAGAAATCGAATTGTAACCGTTCTGTGAATTTGAGCTCATTGACTTGACGACTACATCAACATTAAAAAAAATTGTGCGTCTTATAAAATCTGAGTCATATCAGTCTTATTCTATCAATAAAATGTTTGTGAGACGCAGCATCGACATGTGCACGCAGGGCGCAGAGCAGAGGGATCTGATATCAATAGCAACTGACAACGCTGTGGTTTGTGTGCACGAATGAAGGATCGTATTTCGTTACAGTCAGTGACGATGACGTTGTACTTTATTATTCTTCAGTTGATGCTAAAAACAGCTTTTGTCTCCCCTTGAAATTTTTTGACCAGATTAAAATAGTTAATTAAAGGATATGTACAACCCCTACGCGTTTCAAGCGTTCGCTCTTCCTCAGGGGGTAATTCGCTAAAACCATTTATTTACTTTATTGTTCGATTGAGGGTGTCCTTTCATTGGCTTTGCGAGTTATGAAGACACGAATACAGAGACACGAACTGATTGTTTCATTCTGTGACTGGGACAGACACTTACAGAATCAACAACGAGTGTTGCCAGATTATCAGATATGGATAAATGGCTATTTTTTGCCAAAAGACGGAGAGAGTCTTCGGCTAGTGATTCTACGGAAACAGCTGATAGACGTAAACGTGTAGCTCTTCGAAAATCTACTTCACCGACTGACCAGTGTGCCCCTTCCTCCGATATTGATCCAACGTCGCATACATCAAATGAAAGTGCGTTTTCTGTGTCTACTTCTCACCAGAAAGCTACTTTGTCTTCGAACGTCCCCATCGATGGTAAATTTGACTCTCTATTGAATAAAGAATTCATGTCTATTGAATCGTGTCCAACTGATGCTGAAGACGATCTTCTTGGTACACCATTATATCATTTATCAGACGAACATTTCAACCTATCAGCAGAAGCCAAAAGCGCCACGAAACTCATGCCGTCCGCGCCACCAAGACCGAAGGATATATCCCAATCACCAGATGATGGTCCCTATAGAGAGCCACTAGCTAGTGTTCCAATGAAATTGATTCCCAGCAAACATAATCGACGATTTGTCAAAGATTGGTTGGATAATGAAAAGTATTCATGGTTAGAATCTTCCGAAAGAGAGGGAAAAGCTTATTGCTTCGTATGCCGGCATTTCAAAACAAGTGGAAAAGGCGCTTTTGTTGATGAAGGATTCGGCACATGGACTAAGTGCAGCGTAAAAACTGATGATCCTGCGGTCAATCGTCTATTTGCTCACAAAATCTCCGATGACTTCACGATGGCTGAACAATTGGATGCAGAGAGCCTGACGAAGTATATTCTGCAAGAACTGTTCAATTTGGGGAATGATTTGCATAAATTAGTTGGTCAAGGCTACGATGGTGGTCGCGTCATGAGCGGGCATCTTAGTGGAGTTCAGCAGCGAATTCGTGAGGTGGCTAGCAAACCTTTGTATTTTCATTGTGCTAATCACAAATTGAATCTTGTTATTGTTGACTCAGTCAAGGGTGTGATGCCAGTTGCCGATTTTTTTGTCACACTTCAATCCGCTTACAGCGGATCCTTAGCCTTAGCGGATCCAATGTTCACAGTATGTGGGTTGATTTCCAAAAAAAGATGGGTCTCAAAGCTATCGAACTCAAACGTCTATCAGATACTCGCTGGTCTGCCCAAGTGAAAGCCGTCGCTGCTGTTAAGTTAAGATTCGCTGAATCTGTCGATTTTTTGCGTTCGATCATTTTGAATGACGAAAACAGGGAGCGAGCTGTTCTGCGAAAAGTATCCTTTCCGAAATTAATCAAGCATTTTGTTATGACGTGACTGACGTCATCATTCTATTGTGACTGGATCTGATCTGAGCGGTATTTGTTCGCTAGTCTGCGACTGCTGTAAAGTGTAGTTTCACAACAATACATGGTGACTTATGAGACAGTTGGTCGTTCTTCATATTGGCGACGATGAAACCGTACCTCACGACGGAAACGATTACATTTGATGTTTTTAAAGTGAAATTTTTGGCATGGTGTTCAGAAAAGCATATTGCGGACGAGGACAAGTTAGCAATTCTACCTGTATGTATCGACGATGGTATATTGAATCCTGTCCTACCAAAATTCAATGATAAACGCACTACATTGACAACTGCCTTGGATGCAATTGAAGCTGAGTATTTTCGACAAACGAGACCATCTAATCCCGAATTGGAATTTCAGAGTTTGAGAACATTGACGCCAAGTGATGCTGTTGCTAATCAATCTCGTTTGATGAAACTATCGTTGTACTTGAATTTAAGTGATGACGCTGTGAAACAACGCTTGTTCAATTCTTTACCTATGGATCTCAGAAACTCCTTGGTTGTTTGGATGAATGCTAATCCTACTGCGACTTCTCGCGAGATGGCGAATTTTATTGTGCAATTTCCCGAGAACAATCCATCCACTGTGGAAAGTGAGTCTGTATGTGCAGCCACTAACATTTTGATTTGTGACTTTTGCCATAAGCAGGGTCATTTGAAAAGAAACTGTTTCAAGTTGCGTGTATGAAATCTGTGTAAGCAAAAAGGACACATTGCTAAATATTGTCGAGCAGAAAAAACTAGGTGGAGCTGTTTTCAGCGGTGTTGTGAATTCAGCTATGATATCTTGTCGTGATGTCCTTTTAGACACCAAAATTGTGAGTGCTTTGCTTGACACAGGAAGTTCCTGTTCATTTATAAATAGAAAATTAGCTACGAAGTGTAATTTTGAGATTTTTCGTGGAATGAACATTTTATCCTCATTTACGGGTATTATGCATCGCATAACTGATTACGTTTACAAAACTATTGAGTTTGGTCGAAGATTATGTACAATCAAATTTTGGGTTCTAGATAATTGCCCATTTCGTGTAATTCTTGGTACTGACGCTTTAGTTCCACTCGGTGTGATGGCTAATTTTTCGTCAGCGGCCCTTCAAGGTGAATTTGATCCCAACATTAATCAAAGCTTAAGTAAGAAGCAGAGTGAGCAACTACAGAAATTGATCAAGTCATTTCATGATATTTTTGGCAACCTTCTCGTTTAGCAACCTACGAGGGGGAAGTTGGCAACCTTCTCGTGGTCCCCCTCGTAAGTACTCGACTAATCATCGGGGAAACTAATGTCAACAACAGAAATGTACAATGCGTGTAACCTTCCAAACAATACCAAACCTCCTGATCTCAGCCGAAACGACACTTCTGGCTTCCTAGCCGCAAGTGGTCCGAGCATCCTCCAACTCTACGTAGAAGGCCTGACCAGAGCCAAGTGCGAGGTTATACAGAATATCTGCTACCGGCACGCCATCTCAGTCATTCTTCTACAAGAGACTCATACCAAATGCGACAATGACATCAACATCTCTGGATTTTTCCTCGCGGACGCAATACACCATCCTCATTATGGAATTGCCACTCTTGTCAGAGACAATATGTCAGCTGCATTTGTAGCAAAATCTAGCCCCAACCAATTAACCGAATGGGTAGCTACAAAAATTGGCGATGCATTAACTGTTGTGAACGTGTACAATCCTCCTAACACGAACATTCAATTACCTCCTATCCTGCCACATCCCGTCATCTACTCTGGGGACTTCAACAGTCATAATTGCAGATGGGGATATCGTCAAAACGACTCTAACGGTATTTCCATCTCAGAATGGGCTTCCAACGGTGACCTCCAACTCCTGTATGACAACAAGCAGCCCAAAACATTTCACTCAGCCGCCTGGGATTCGTATACGAATCCAGATCTTACATTCTTCAGCTCCAATACGACGAGCCTCCTACCACTCCCAACTCGTACGGTATTACCGAATTTCCCGAGATCTCAACACCGACCGACACTGATTACCCACCCAGCCGCCATATCAACAACGGCCACAAGTCATCTCCCAAGATCGAATTTTCGGAAGGCAAACTGGGAGAAATTTAAGGAGCTGTTAACTAACTATGACCTCCCAGACCCATCTCTGCCAAACGTCGATTACAACTTCCAGGAATTTCAACGCGCCATAATCCGAGCAGCCAAATTCTCTATCCCACGTGGCTACAGGAAGACATATATACCTTGCTGGGACAAGAAATGCTCTGAACTCGCTAGACAACATGAGCAATCCGTCTCACTAGAAGAAAAGAAGCAGTCTGCAAACGAACTCATCAAGTACATCAATACTCGCAGACAAGCTCGCTGGCTATCATCCATTAATAAGATTGATATGAAGCATTCAAGCAGAGAAGCGTGGAACACTCTGAATAAACTAACGGCCCGAAAAACTGTAACCACCACCGTGACTCCTGTTACACCAAATCAAATCGCTCACAGCCTCCTGTCTAGTGGAAAGTATTCCAGTCCAGATAAAGCTTTCACACGCACAGTAAACTGCGATCTCAAGTCTTCCTGGAATGCCCTTATATGCTGACATCGATCTCTGCTACAACTTTTCGGAGGAAGAAATTTGCAGCGCAATCCACTTCAGTAAAAGCGGATAAAGCCCAGGACCGGATAACCTCCATCTACAAAAACCTGAATTCTACAAAAACCTGACAAATTTATACATCGCATGGCTGACGTCATTTTTCACAACCTGCTTAAAATCTCACAAAATTCCTAAAATCTGGAGAAATGCAAAAGTTATAGCCGTCCTGAAGCCAAATAAACCTCAGGATTCTCCCACCAGCTACAGGCCGATCAGTTTACTTTGCATCGCATTCAAGCTGTTCGAGCGTCTGATCTACAACCGTATCACTCCCATCGTCGAATCTGTTCTTCCTCATGAACAGGCCGGCTTCCACCCTAACCGCTGTACCACTGATCAAGTTGCCTTGCTAACTGAAGACATCGAAGATGCCTATGAAGAAAACGTTTTTGCTGGTGCTGTTTTTATCGACCTTTCAGCCGCATACGACACAGTATGGCTACGAGGTCTTAACTTGAAGTTATTGAAAACCATTCCCCCTAAGCACATGGTCAAAATGATTATGACACTGGTTAGTCAACGAAGCTTTGTGGTCAATCTCCGTGGGCAGTCATCTCGACGTCGTTTTCTTCGTAATGGCTTACCACAAGGCTCTGTACTTGCACCATTGCTGTTCAACATCTACACTCACGACCTACCTGTTACGACTAGCCATAAGTATATCTACGCTGACGACATAGCCCTACTAACTAAAGGAAACGTTACTACCGAAATCGAGCGGACACTTAGCAATGACCTTGACAAACTGACTTGTTACTTTCATCGATGGAGACTAAGACTAAATCCCGAAAAAACATTATGCAGTGTTTTTCATCTCAAGAACTGTCAGGCCAACAAACAGTTAAACGTCCATGTACGAGGGAAAGTCATCTCACCTGTTATCTCTCCGAAGTACCTCGGCATAACGCTAGACCGATCACTTACGTACGGGCAACACCTTAAACAAGTCGCAGCCAAGATCAACGCCCGTAATTCAATACTACGCACCCTCGCTAGTTGCCGTTGGGGCGCCAAGTTCTCTGTGCTTCGAACCTCCGCCCTTGCTCTCTGCTACTCCAGCGCGGAGTATTGTTCGCCAATCTGGATGCAGAGTACCCACTCCAAGAAGATAGACTGCGCTCTAAAAGACACTATGCGACTAATCTCTGGTTGTATACGCAGTACACCAATTGACATCCTGCCCATTCTGAGTGTCATTGAACCTCCTGACATCCGCCGCGAAAGACTCGCGATACGACTTCACCAAAGAGCTTCGGACAGTGACCACCTGCTGCATAAGAAGCTCTTCGCCAACGACCGACCATCAAGAAGACTTAAGTCACGCAACCCTCTATCCAGACGACACAACGGCCTTATCCCACTATCAACAACCTATTCCAACTCATGGGCTGCAGATGAATGGAGACGAAAATGGACACAGGTGAGTCACGGACTTCGGCGCTTCATATCCGAACCGGCTTACCATCCTCCCGGCTGTGATCTCCCCAGAGGACAGTGGGTCCTCCTGAATCGCCTCCGATCTGGACACGGCAGATTCGCTGCATTCATGCATAAGATCGGTCTGTCCTCAAGTGATTCCTGCAGATGCGGAGACGTTCAAACTAGTGAACACGTCCTGATGTGTCCTGTAATTGGAATGTGCGGTGACCTGAAGACCGTCGATCGTGACTTACGCACGTGGCTTCGTGAAACTGATCTTTGTGTTTAACTTTCTTTCTCTTTATCACTGTACATTTCATACGAATATATATATATATATATATATATATATATATATACATATATGATATTTTTTATACCCAGGAGTATGATATAGGCAACTGCAAAGTTATGAAACACGAAATTGACAATGGTAACGATAAACCTTTCAAATCTAAACAGTATCCGATTCCTCATGCTTACAAAGACGAAGCAAATCTGACAGTGCAAGAGCTCATTGAAAATGGTATTGTTCGAAAAAGCTCATCTCCCTAGTCAAATCCCATTTTCTTCATTCGAAAGAAGCAGGGTAGATTACGTCTTATTGTAGACTTTCGTAAACTCAACTCCATTACTCGTTCTGATTGTTTCCCTATTCCAATCATCGATGATATTTTAGCTGATTTGGGTGATTGCACATACTGTACGTCATTGGATCTCGCTAGTTGCTACTACCAAGTCGACCTTGAAGAATCTAGCAAGGAGAAGACTGCCTTTGTCATTAACCATCAGTTGCTAGAATTTGAAAAGTTACCATTCGGGCTCAAGAATGCTCCTGCATTGTTCTAGCGTATGATGCAAATTGTTCTGCGTGATACGGGCGTTCTTCCCTATATCGATGATGTGATCATTGCTAATAAGGACTTCAGTGACCATTTGAACTCTATCAGAACGGTATTTACGCAATTTCGAGAACATAATTTGAAGCTGAGGATTTCTAAGTGCAAGTTTGCTTATAATGAAATTTTGTACTTGGGAATGGTCATTGGTGTGAATGGCATCAAACCAGATCCTGAAAAAGTCAACTCTATTCGAAAGATTAGTCGTCCGAAATGCAATAAGGATGTTGAGAGACTCTGTGGATTTGTGAATTACCTTGCACGATTTATCCCTAATCTGTCTTATATTCTTGAACCTATTTCGCGCAGTAGACATTTAAAGCCATTTTGTTGGAATAATTATTGTGACTCAGCATTACAGAAGATCAAAGATATTTTGACTGCAGAAAACAGCTTACAGCTCCCAAATTTCAATGCCAATTTTGTTTTGAGCACAGATGCCAGCGCTACTTCATTGGGAGCTATTCTCGAACAAGAAGATGGTCCTGTTTCCTATGCCAGCAGATCGCTAAATTCAACTGAAAGAAAGTATTCTGCAACGGATCGGGAATTTCTTGCATTGACATGGGGCATAAAGAAATTCAAACAATGCCTATTGGGAAGGTGATTTGTTTGTCAGACTGATCACAAGCCCCTATTGGCAATGGTGAAATCGAATCCTGCTAATAGTCGTCATGCGCGATATCTACAAACGTTGGAAGAGTTTGATTTTGAGCTGAAACACATACAAGGCAAAGACAATGTTGCTGCTGATTTTTTGTCACGTGATATTTCTTTGGATGAACAGCCTGCTCAGAGTTTAGCAATCTCGTCTACCTCGACCAACAACATGCGAAAGCGAGTTCCTGAAGATGAAGAACAACATCTGATCAAAAGTCATCACCAGTACGGTCATCTAGGAATTCTGAAAGCCAAGTTCTCTATTTTGAGTAATGGATTGTGGTTTCCCGGCATGTATAGCAAGATCCGCAGATTCATCACCAGCTGCACCACATGCGCACAGCAGAAGTCTTACGGCTCTCAATGCAAAGCAGGCTCTATACCAGCAGAAAACATTCAGCCTTTTGAAGTTGTCTCTATTGATCTTGTTGGAACTCTGAGAACGACGACAAACAATTCTCGTTACATCCTTACTATGATAGACATTACTAGTAGATGGGCCGAAGCGGTTGCTTTGTCAAACATTTCTGCGGAGACTGTTGTCGCTGCCCTTATTCGGAGCTGGATTCATCGTTTTGGTCCCCCTCGATACTTCCTTTCCGATCGCGGAACCCAGTTCATCTCCCAGCTTTTCAACGAGCTATCCAAGAAATTCAATTACAAGCACAAGCGTACTACCATTTATCATCCTCAAGGGAACGCGATCTGTGAACGTCTACATCGTGAGCTCAAGGATCGAATTCGTTGTCTTACGGGATCTTGGTACAACTGCTTGCAGGAATCTATTTGGCATCACAATAGAACCATCTCAGTCTCAACAGGAGTGTCCCCTTATCAATTTTTGTATGGACGTGAACCAACTATTCCTATTGAGTGGCCAGATCATCATCATGATTTTTCTCCAAGTCAGAAAAAGTGTCCTAAGTTTACCTACTCCGACATGAAACGTAGTCTTCTGTTCGCGGCCATCCTATTGTCCTAAGTCTGCTTGTCCCAAAAATTTCAGACGTTCTGCTCTAGATTCCATGTATCTACCTCTTGTACGTGTTATTTCTCGTTTGTCTGAGCAATGTATGGGGTGATGTTATGACGTGACTGACGTCATCATTTTATTGTGACTGGATCTGATCTGAGCGGTATTTGTTCGCTAGTCTGCGACTGCTGTAAAGTGTAGTTTCACAACAATACATGGTGACTTATGAGACAGTTGGTCGTTCTTCATACATTTCTCTACATCATGTTGGTAATGTCCCTAGTAACACGCTTCTGACGGCCCCACGCTGGCTCAGGAATGGGTCATATGGGCTGTCGTGGGCACCACTTTTTTGAGGATTGGCAAGGTGAGGGCACCACTTAAGGTGACCCATGCCCAATAAAACCCTCACCGTACCGGCGACTGACGGCATCTCTAAATATTTGCCCCATAAGCCACAATTTCGCCAGTAGCGCGCCGATGCTTATAAATTTAGCCAGCCGTTTATGCAGAAATTTCCATAACGATGAAAGTTATGACATGTAGTATGCCATAATTGTCATCATATGAATAATGCTATAAGTGGCGATTGCACAGCATGTATGGTAATGCAGGATTTGAATATCGATTAGTGTCCCCAATCAATCAGCAACATTATCATGGAGCAGATATTTTATTCTTCTATATTCCCGTATTTTGTGAGTACTAACGGAATACACTTGTTTCACCCTTACATCATACAGAGTGAGGCTACTTGTTGACGCTGAAATCTCCCTTCATTTTCTGTTTATGAAGACATTTTTGAAGCACAACGGTACTCTATTAACTTACGGCATATTTAGAAGCTTTGGGTATATTTTGTTTAAGTGCTCATATTTCAAATAGATATATTTCGGTTCTGCAAGCCTGTGGATTCTTGGAAAACGTTTGTGAGACTTACTTCCTAATCCGCTATTATACATCATTACCGACTGACTGGTGCGGAGGCAAGTATTGATTGATCTTTGTGCTGCTGCTAGTAAGAATAATACAAAAAGTACATGTAATGGTTATTGTACAGTTAGCTAGGTCGAGTACGCTGGGCGTTGTCTTCCAAACTTGTGGTAGTTTATTGTCTTGAAAGAGAATTTCATTGACAAACTCATAACGTCACTTTGTGTAGAAATTGCGTAATGAAGCTTGTCAGATGGTCGACCTGTTTGATACAGACGAGAAAGTTATTAGTTAGGCTAAGAGAAACCTGGGCAGACGCTCCACGAGTCTGAAATATGACATTGCGCAACGTGAAAAGGGAAATCTGGATTTTCATAATATTCATGCAGCTTTTCATCCAACGCTATCACGTGATGAAATTTTACTTGGTGAAAGTAACTAATTGAATGAGTAAACGAGACTTCAGTTGTCGCCATAGCGAAGACGGCCTGCTCTGATCAACAGCACGTGAAGCCGGTAAGCAAGTCATTGTCTCGTGTCAGAAATATACTGGGGTGTATTTTGTGTCTAAAAAATACTTCGGCAAGAAGTTGGCGGATACTATTAAAGTCGCGGCAATTATTCATTGATAAAAGTGATTAGAAAGAAGCTCATATGATAAAAAGTAGACATTTACACCATTTCCATTTATATCATGAACTGAATTGATGAATTGACATGAACGGGAAGGGCATCAGGGATCCATTTTCGGCTATTCGAAAAGATTTTGATAGCCCAAAGGATGCTGCTGAGGCCATTAATCGATATTTCACATCGGCTTTCAAACCGAGGGAAGTTTTTGAACTTTCGTCTGCTGATGATAGTTGGTGCCCCCTTTGTGATCCCTATTTGATTTCCCAATATCTCGAAAAGTTGTCGACGTCGAAAGCCTCTGGGTCAGATGGGATCCCGAATATTCTCTATAAGCTTGCCGCCCCATTCCTTAGTGAGCCTTTGTGCAATATTATCAACTGCAGCATTTTTCAGAGACAATTTCCCACGCTGTTCAAAGTTTGTGCAGTCTCGCCTGTTCCGAAGGAGTCAAATCCTAATATTGAGCAACTGAGACCTATTACGTTGTTAAGTGTCCCTGCTAAACTTTTTGAACATGTGTTGCTCAGTGATATTTATGAGTATTTCCATCGTCATATTCCGCATTTTCAGTTCGCTTATAAGCCTAAATCAAATACAACTTGTTGCCTTGTTTCGGTGCATGACTTTGTTACTACCCTTTTGGATCGTGATGATGTATCAGCCTGTGTACTCGTTAACTATGACTTATCGAAAGCATTCGATACCATTTCTCACAAGATTCTTATTGAAAAACTTGAAAGGTTACATTTTCCGAGTGGTTTTATTAGAATTATATCCTCTTATTTGCAAAATCGGTTCCAATGTGTGAAATTTCAAGACAATTACAGTTCCTTTTCTTGTGTAACTAGTGGTGCTCCTCAAGGATCATTACTGGGCCCTTTCCTTTTTACATTGTACTGTTATGACTTGTCACCTTTTTCCAGTAGCACCAACATAGCACAGTATGCCGATGACATCTATGAAATTTGTCCTATTTATAAAATCTCTGTATTCCAAAGTATTAATGCCATCAATCACGAGTATGAACATGTGAAAAAGTAGGCTACGTCAAATTCATTTGTTCTCAATGACACTAAAACCAAAGGCATTATTTTCAATAAGAAAGGCAGTCGTATTGATGTATCTTCTTGGCCGTTTTGTCTTGTTGATGACATGAGGATTTTAGGTGTAACGTGGAATTGTAAATTGACATGGATCAATCATTTCAAAGAGATAGAAACCCGTTGTTCGAGGCGTTTGTATTTATTGAGGTCTTTGAAAAGCTGTCTGTGTCATGACGAGTTATGGAGAGTTTATACTTCTAACATTGAGTCTGTTTTATTGTATGTCACACAATTGTTTGGTAAGCTAGATTCAACCTGTTATAATATCGTGCGCAAGATCTTTAATCGTGCTAAGAAAATTATATGTAAACCATTGTGTCAGTGTCCAAACAATTTTGCAACTTTTTTGGCGAGAAGACGTAAACTTTTTGACAATTTTTTACAAGACTGCCAAAGTTCTGATCATCCTCTTTTTGATGTCATCCCTCATAAGAATAAAGAACGATATCCTGTGATTTTCTCTCGTACGCAGCGTAGACACAACTGTTTCGTCGTACTGTCAACTGTACTATCCAATAACTTGACAACTTTGATTTGACTTGTATAACATTTTTGTAACTTTTGATTTCCATTTGCAAATATAAATTTATCTCTCTCTCTCTCTCTCATAAGTAATCACGCAGTACGTACGGGTTCTGATTCATCTGCATAGTCAGTCATCGTAATTGCAGCTTGATAAAATTGCAAGAAGTTTCTGTGGAAGTTCATCAACTCAAATATGTGATTAAGCGCTTTTGCAGTTATAGATGAACGTTCCTTCTATGAAAGGAACACCTTCATAAGTGCCCGTTTGTAATGAATACGAGAATTTTTGCGAGAATATATGAATCATTTGTTTGCAATTCATGAAGATTTTCAATGTAAATCCATTCAATTTTATGAAATGCACCATCAGAATCTTTGTAAGTAAGAATTTGATAGTCATGCAATAGATTTCGCATTAACTTAAGCAAATGAGACGCATCAAAAATTCACTTCGGTTGGCCTATTAACGGTTGTCCTGTCCTAGAAAAAATTTTGCTTCACCTGCTCAGCAGGGTCTCCCGGACAATCATTACTCTAATGTATTATTGTCACTTTGATGCAAACTAATCGACTCAATTTAATAAAGTCATAACTTTCAAAGCACACCATTGCTTAGTAACATTATTTTGAAAACTGAAAATGATCCGTCACATATTCAAAGTGCAGTTTAAAACTCCCGTTTAGGTCTGCCATCTGCAAGTTATCAGAAAGAATGATGTACAATTTAGCATATCCATATCAGCACTTCAATGGGAAAAATTGAGTTTGATGATGACAATTAAATCGCATTCTATGAATGCAGCAAAACTTTTGTACCGAAAGCATAATTACATGACAAATCCATAGATTCAAAATATGTTCATATGTTTGTATTAGCGTGTGCACCTCATCATGCTACCGTACCTGTACTCTGCTTCTAGAATATGATCACAATATGCATCCCTTTTCTTTCGGAAACGTACTCACAATTCCTGATGGTGACATCTCCACAAAACATTTTCCACTGATCGGATCTTCTTTCTCACAGGCAGGTGTCAGAATGAGCACCTACATCATATGATGCAAGCATCTGCAGGTAGACCTAACACCAGGATGGAATCTTCATATTGCATCGTCTGTCTAAAAGCACACCAATTCGGCCAGTTTTGTCGTCTAACTGTTGGCCATGTCATCTTCGAAATCAACTGCTTCAATATAGCGGGAATTCGTCACGCCGGCTGTCTCATTTTGGCCTACTCCTCACAAGTGACGTTCATCTGAGAACAGTTTCGCTAGAAGAAACGTCAACATAGTGCAGTTTCATTCATCAGACCAACAGCTGATCATCATGCAGTGCTAGCAAAGCTCACACATCAATATATATTCTAAGGGAGCGCGGATTGTAGAGAGAACTTGACAGATTCCGTAACAGGGCCCAGGCAGGTGAAGCACTTTTAGGTCGTAGCATTAAAACAAATAATAATTGGCGGTTCAAACTTTACATGTGGCTTCACTGTGTCAGTTCATGAAAAGTCACGGAAGAGCTTTGGGATAGGCTATATTCATTAGCCTATTTACACTTCTACAGCTGATTGAATATTGAAAAGTCCTGAAAAACCTTGCAATGCAGGACAGCCGTTAAAGAATTGGACATGAGATGTTGGAACGATCTGGAGGTGCACGACGAGGTATTTTTAGTGTCGTGTTCAATTAGGACGGATAACCATAAAAAACACTGGGAACTGCATTATTTTTCAAAAGAGGTTTTCGTCTGAAACTGACTTTCTCACCTTGCCTTCCCCGAGATACCAAGTTATCTTCATAATCGCTGTAAACGAAGTGAGCACTACATACGAATGAGATGTTTTTAACGGGAATGAATTTCTTTCTCTATATTTTACTCAGTCAAGTTTTGAGAAGATCGGAATTACTACACAGAAACAAATGAAATGATAATGTTGAAAATTTTATCGCTCGATTTTAGCAGCGAGGAACACAACATGACACATATATCCTCTGAATAATATCAGTCAAAAACAAAATTATAAGTTATATTACTTATATTATTTACTTCAATTGCGAAGACTCCTGCAAGTTGTCAAAACATGTCAATCAAGAATTTAGTACTTCAATGATAAAAGAAAGATGTGGCCGTCAAATTTTGATCTCTTCAAATATCGATTCAACCTGTGGCATGCCTAAGGTACCGCACATTTGTTAATTTAGTAATTGAACACATTATTGCATGATGTAATTCAAGCAAAACATTGTAATTTACTGGTCTTTCATGCTTTGCTGCTGGCTAACTCCAATTTCTTGCCCAAGTATTTTCAGCGGCCGTCGATGTAAACAAGAAATCGCGGCTTCAGTGCAAGTAACGGTGAATGAATGAAAGCGGGAAGTCTTTCCCTAATCTAGTTCTGTGGTTGTCGTACGCTGTGGTCATTTCTCTCCTTCTCGTGGAATAATATTCTAACCACAGAATTAGATTCTGTGATTCTAACCTATTTCTAGCGTTGTTCTTTTTAGGCTTGCAATATAATTTCCGCGTTGTCTGATGTATGATTCAGATTCTTTGAAGTATATATTAAAGCAACATGAATGATGTTTACTTTTGTTCACTTCGTCATGTTTAAATTTCGTGTTTATGTTTAACTGCTGTGCAGATCACACAAGCCGTTTAATAAATAATTTCATAAAAAAGTTGAACCATTTTCATATGCGGTTTTCGTGTTGAATTTAATTTCTTAAGTGGTCAGTTGTGGCCAGTAGGCTTTCCGAAAGATAATTGAGAGTTTTCTTTGATGCAGGATTTTAGCATGAAGAGGACCGAATTTTTCCATGAGAACTGTCAAACAGTGTGAGCTATCATTCAGCTTCATCATGATGTTAAGATTTGTTGAATGTACAAAAAGATACAGTGCTAATAACATTTACCGAAAAAAAGTTATGTCTTCTGCTAGATTTGTTATTATTCGTTCTGTCACGGATGTTTAGATAGCAGTATTTGAAAAATTCACATGCTTTCCGCATCATACTGCCTTTTCGGCAGTGATGCCTTATCTAGTAAGAATTTACTTCGCACTTCCTGCAGGCAATGTTGTGAAACATAACATTCTTATCGCCGTGGTTTTTAGTTAAGCAATTTAATTTCCGCGGGATCTGATATGCCTATTAGATTCTTTGAAGTAATTATTAAAGCATTCTGAATGATATTTACCTTTGTTCACTTCATCATATTCAAATGGCATGTATATATGTTTAAATGTTATGTAGATAATACATTTACTTTATGTTGCACACTGATGTCAATATGCAAACTTCACAAGACGATCAATGACTTACAACCTTTGGATGTAACTTAATCCTTTAATTGTAATGTTTTAGAAACTCAATTAAGACTGGTTGAGGGGCGCAAAGTCTCAAATTTCAGCGCCAACTTTTAGGCTACCTTCTATAGGCTAGGTCTAGAGATTTCGTCTTATCGGCATTGAGGTGCACTTCTACACGTAGAAGTAGTGAAGAAAGAAATTGTTGCGATATGATGCTTTCCCCATCATATTTTGTCACAGTGGTGGAAGAGAGTGAGATCGGCTGACACCAATCTTTTCTGGATTGGTGATAGGAAAAGCAGAGGGTTCCTTAAAACGCAGAGTGAAAGAGAACCGAAATGCCGCCCACCGGTCAATCATATTCTCGCTAAGTAGCTCTCAAAGTGTAGAATCCGCTTTTCTAGTAAAATATTAAGTGGCCGAATATCTCTCTTCTAAAAGGTATCAATATGCCCCCATTCTTTACATGTAGTTTAGGAGTTAGGGAAATTGTTGTTGAAATTTAAAGTTGATATTCTTGATTTATCATTAAAAGTAGGTCTAATCGCCATCCACTGTGCTGAGAAAATTCGCTGAAATGCTAGGTATACTCAACAAAAGTTATGTCTCCTATCACTATTATGAGGTCGAATGACGAAATTCTATATTAGTATAAAAGTTACGCCATTTTATGGATAGCTCTACCTTGATTCTCGAAATTATAGTTTAGTCGAAGTTATAGTTATTTTGTCGAAATTTAACTAACATTTTAATTGCAAATCTCGAATTTACCCGGGTATGACTGCGACTTTAAATAGGGAGTTGTGTCGATGTTGACATATGTGAACTAGGGATTCTAATGATTCCTGATATTGGATGAAATGCCAGCTATTTAGGTCTATTCTATTTTTCAACTGAATTTGGAACTCAATATTTAATCATTCTATTTACATTGTGCATATTTTCATTTTCGTGGCTTGCTTCAAGACATCCCATTTACGTATACATTTTTTTCTGACACAATGTTCTGCCACTGTGTGATGAACATGCACTATTACTTCATCGCAGTTACTTGTGCATATTTTTAAGAATTGATCCATATTGCCGACATTAAACACAGTAAATCTCGGCTCAAAACAAAATTATTTCAGATTCTCCAAATTCTCAAACTCCGTGGACGACAGTGGATAAAACATCGCGGTTGGTCATAACATCAACTCATCACTGATTTGGTCAAGTGTTCAAAAATTTTGTTGACTGTTACCGAAAATGGAATTACTATTGAATCTCTCATTTCGACTTGAAACCCTGTCGGGCCTTGAGAGAGGTGAGGATGGAATAAGTAAGTAGTACTAGATTTCGTTGCACTGGTATATGATAATTGAAATGAAATCTGGTCGATATGAAATAATAGCTTGAATTTGATGAAATCGACTTCGAGCAGTTCGAGAATTTGAAGCTGGTAACTTGTAATGGTGTCTATTATTGCGGTAAATCAAGAGTGCCCAGATTCATCAAAATAAAAAGCATTTCCATTCTTTATTTAGATTATATTGCTGTCGGCTTCCAGACGTATATTGATTTTAATCCATCTACTCATTCATTAATTCTTTTACTCTTGTGAAATTTACTATTAAATGTACGATATACACAGTTATGACTTGCTTGATTTTAAAATCTTCCTACAGATATGCCTAATTGCATACTTGCCAGCTGGAAAATCAAAAGTAGGCCTACTTATTCTGGTTATCTTACATTCAACTTTCCCTGTATTGACCTCGCAGATATGGAATTTCTGCAATGAAATCTTTCATTAGTAGAACTGTAAATGCGGAGGGGCCGGCCTATAAGACATAGAAATTTTCTTCGACCATTCATTAAAAATGCATGGAATTATAAAGCAACTACTATATACTATGTCGTTGAATCGAAATCGCGGTCTAGGCGATCCCAGGCATCTTGGGAGATGTAGCAAAAGTAGACTACCCGTGTTCTATTTCATTTCAACTGCCCAGGGCTCTTCTATAAGAATCATTTTTCAATTTGCTTTACAAAGCTCGTGCTAATCAGTGTCAATGACATCTGCTAGAACATTGGTTTTAGGCTCTAAAATTGCACAATGATAAAGATTCTTAACTATAATGCTTATTAGATTGAAGAGCTTTGCCGTTTCCATAAAATATGACCAGTGCGGGAACTTAATAGACACGTAAATATTTTAATTAACGGTAGCAAGGAAATATTCGGTCGCTGAAACTATCTAATTAAGCCTAATTTATTCTAGGTCCGTCGTCTCTCCGTTATCGGTGGAAGGATTGAATCTGAATTGGTGAAAAGAATATTCGACACGCTGTTATCGCACAACGTACAGTTGCAGTGCAACTTAGATGGGAGGAGCGGATCCAAAGGATTTAAGATTGGGTTGAAAGGCCCATTCTTACAGCTAGTTTTCGGTAAGTTAAGATGTCAAGACTAAAAAACAATCCCTGAATTAATGTCTGCTTTGTTGCATGCTAACATGATTAGATGCACATCACTAGTGGTTATTTGATTTCTGAAGTCTTCAGTTATAATGTTTTGTGATATTCCATCCCAGAATTTTAATTTTCGTTTATCTAGTTCATTCAGTTTTCGTTATTGTATTCGGTTTTGTGTATTTTTAATATTTCAT
Organism: Prostheceraeus crozeri; assembly: GCA_907163375.1. Lineage (NCBI taxonomy): Eukaryota > Metazoa > Platyhelminthes > Polycladida > Euryleptidae > Prostheceraeus > Prostheceraeus crozeri. The sequence goes on from CAJQUW010010754.1 coordinate 26,976, forward strand.
TATTGTTTGATAATTGAAGAAGACTGTGGAAGCATTATTGGAAAATTACCGTCATTTATTTGATTAGCATTTAGCAATTTTAATTGTGCAAATAATGCTTCTCAGTTACTTGCATAATACATGTATTTTCAATAAGTTTGTAGCCAGAGTAGAAATGATTGTATATGTATAAATAGTAAACAAAGCATGATTATTGTACTGTTCTACGAAATTTATCAGCTTCTCAAAAGCAGTTTCACTCGGTCAAAAGAAATTAATATAAAATGAATTGAAGTAATTTTTCAGCCAAATTCATTGAAGCCGTCAAAGCATATTTGCAAGAAATCCCTGTCACAAAAAGGTTTTGTTGCACCGGAATTGAGCCTCCCTTTCGAGGTGCTGTCCCGCAAGTATGTTTCTTTTGTCCCAGTAATGATGCCAGCTGGTCCAGTAATGGATGCAATCTCTCACATCTTAAGATACATAAATTCGTCTAGTCTAAACGTGGAATTTCTTTGAAAATGAGAGTCTTTCAATATTCAATTGTTGTAGGGACTCCATTATCATGATGGTAGACCTAATAGAAAAAAGCAATTTGTATTTAGATGGGCGCTTTTCCACGAGGCATGATTATGGTGGTCGATGACCATCTGAAAGCTATCAGGCTCATGGGGTCACTCCAACAACTAAACGTGGAAGTTGTAATCACATTGAAATTCTATCTATGTATACAGTGCTTTCATTCTTTACATATGCGCAATAGTTTACCTGCATAAATTTACTCGGCCTGCGTAAAAAATGCAAGTTTGCCGCGTATGACCATTGAGAGGCAGTTTTTGAGGTATATTGTACAATGCTTTAATCGCGTTGTTCTAATAACAATAGGAACTGTAGGAGTGGTTGTGAGTATACAATAATGTATTTGTTTCTTCTATACCATTGGTTTCAAATTTGCCATTTCTATGAAAATTATCATATCTAGAAAATTAATTGAGCTATTTATCGGTTCTTTTTTATGGTAAGATGAAGTGATGAATCAACAGCATTAAACCGTTTTAAAAAAGTGTGGGTTTCGGTTGCAGACCGAAAAGACAGTTAAAATGTCATCAATGTACTTTATGTAAAAACCGACATTGCTTCCTATAATGTCTAATGAGAATTCAACTACAGGAGGTTCAATGGAGGTTCCCATGCTCATTTCTTCTTTTTGCGGGTAGTTTTCATAGTGAAGCAGGTCTATTATTATCTGCTTGGATAAACAAATACGTGAAAGGTTGACTCCCTTCTAAAATCGTTTCATATTGATATCCCGACAAAGGCAATTTTAAAGTACTCATTTATTGAAAATTTTGTTTATGAAAATACGGTATTCATATAGCGCACAATACAAAAGTTTCAAGGTGCTCAATGTACGCTCTCCTAACTTACTTCCCCGTTTTTCGTCCTTGTCCACGCTGAACGGGGGTCAGTTAGCGCAGTCCATACACAAAAATTGTTCAACCATTCTACATGAAGTCATTTCTTCATTCGCATTATTTTATGACTAATTGTAACAAATCACAACCACCTTCCTTGCATTGATTTTTCTTTCCTTTAAGTCCTGCATATATTGCATCATTGTTATTGATCGTTGTCACGGTCACTGATGATGGCATCTTGTCTACTGAAACATATCTGCGAATACATTATCTCCGATGAATTTTAATCAACTGGGATCGTCATATCCACCGGATGTTGTAAACTTTTATCTTGAAATATAAAAACGACACCATTTCAGTGACATAGCAGCTATGTGGGTGTAAAATGGTGCCATTTCCGTTACAGATTCTGTGAAGAAACAGCAGTTTCCAACGATAACTTCCAAGAATTTTGAGATCTCCAGCAGGTATATGCGTGGTACAAGGGACCGCAAAGGTGGGCGGCGACAACGAGAGTTTAGATGAAGGAGGCGGAGGCCCAAGCGCAGTTAAGTCACAGTGATTTATGTGACTCGGACTAAGTGGACTCGGACTATTGAGTGGTCTTCTCTGACTTTCACTTTCATAGATGCGCTACGCGCGCCAGTAGCTTTTTTATAGTTTCATTGATCACATCGCCTGATGAACCGTTGAATTTCAAGTTTTATTCAACTTATTTTTATGAAAATGTTCATTGAGGCTATGAAGCTTTATGACAAATTTCATCGGAGATTAGTTCTTTATCCTTCCTGTTTAGATTGTATTCCGGGTATTATCACCTCTGTACCCATGACTCAGAAAATGAAGAAATTCATCTTCATTAATCATTTTCTTTTTAGTTGAAATTAATGAATTTTTAAGTCTTTCTTTGCACAAAAATTAATAAATTATGTCAAGATATATTTCGCCGATCTGACTTTGTCAATTGAAATAGAAAGAAATCATATGAAAAAATTCAGGAAGTCAAATGCCAAATCATTCGAAATCTCTACAAAATTACAAACTGTCAATATCGATATCTAACAAATATACACATATACCACAGCTCATTGATTGTCGTAGTTCTGTCAGTACAACAAGAATCAATGAACTTTAGTATATGTGTATATTTGGTAGATGTCGACATTGACATTGATGGTTTGTAATTTTGTACAGAGATTTCAAATGATTTAGCATTTGACTTCCAAAATTTTTACTTAGGACTTCTTTCTATCTCAATTGATGAGACCAGATCGACGAAATATATTTTGTCATAATTTCGGCGTCGGCTCGGTGTGGAGCCGCTGCGTGCACGGTAAATGCATGCGCGCTGACGACGGGTATTTTGTGGCAACATTGGGCTATTTTTTGCTGGGCCAACGTCGTTTACACGCCGGTGCATGTGGGCTTACGTGGGATTAACTAGACTAAAACGGCCATTTCCTGATGGTGGCCGGCACCTGCTACAATTCGGGTAGCCCACGGGGCCATTGGGCAAAACGGTATCTTCCCATGTTGGGGCCGACTGGGCTGTGCTACTTGGGGTACGACTTACTCTCTGAAACAAAAAAGGCCTCTGACGTTCTACAAGATCCCAAAAAGGAAGCGATGTTCCTCGTTGCCGTGAATCCAGAAGACAGTCAAGCCTCACAGACAGATTTCAAGACTTCGTGGACCGTGGTGTTTTCAACCGTTGGCTCAAGGGAAAATCCTACCACATCGGACGACATGAAAAGACTGATATTATTCCCTATTCTCGACAAATTGAGTTGTGAATTCAATGAACGATTTAATAGCTCAAATATGGACATCATGAGATCGCTGTCAGCACTGGATCCTCGTTCGAATAACTTTTTGAATGTTGATGAAATTCGCCCATTTGCTGAGCACTACGAAATTGACATGGAGGGACTTTCCATTGAAATGAGACACGCTAAGCGAATGGTCGACAGAAACGAGGTGAGATTGAACAATATCCTAGAACTTCTTGAATTTTTGAATCCTCTATCCATGGCATTCCATGAACTCAAGACAGCATTAATTATTTCATTGACTCTTCCATTTAGTACTGCTTGTGTTGAACGCACATTTAGTAAGTTAAAAATAATTAAAAACCATCTTCGAACGAGCATGCAAGACAGCCGGTTGACAGATTTAGCTATCATTAGTGTTCATCGCAAGCGAGCTATGAATGTCAATTTGGAGCATGTCATTAATAGATTTGTGCGAAAGTTCCCAAATAGTCGTTTAATGTTAGTTTGACATTATTATTGCATTAGTTTGTATCTCAATTGTCTTTTTATTTATCTCCATGTACAATTTTCAGCAACAATCAACACGTCACAAAGATACGTGTGATTATTTATGGCCATCAAACATGTAAAGATGCGTTGCATTGTATAATGAGCACATCTGACACATGCATGTAGGCCTATACATGATTAGAAGAATGAATAATGTTTTGGCTTCTGTTGCTTGCATGAACATTTAATCTCATGATTATATAGGCCAATATAAGTGAATGCGTTTTCAGCTTTGACCTGCATGTTGGGTTGTGCGTACATAACTGTATAGTTCAGGGGATCACAGAAAGTTTTCATGTCCAAGCCATCTACACATCTATGAGTATAATTTCATGAAAATAAGTACATTCGTTAAAAAATTCAGATCATTTATGTAACCAGGAAGTGATGTAACCCATTTGCAACCGTTCTACTCGCTCGCTGGCGCCGCCACTGGTCCTATCATATGATAGAACTCCGGGACTCCAACTCCTACTTCGCATCCCTGCTTTCGTCACCGACAGATCTAATCTAACCGCATTTTCTCAACATCAGGTTGTGATTTTTCATTTACATGATCTAGAAATCCAATTCCCGGAATTAAGGTCCATTCACACCGGACGCGGCTCGGCTCTTCCAACCAAAATGTCTGTTCTCACCGCGCCGCGTGGCGAGGGGCAGGAAAATGAGATGTCTTGCACTACCAAAGTCTGCAACTACAGATACCATATCATTATGGATACTTCCTATCGCTAAATAATTAACATATTCATGCTACATGTATTCGAATGAACCCAAAGAAGACACCATCATTTGACATTTTCTCGAGATAGTTAAATGATGCACTCAGTTTTCAGAATTCAAAAAGAAATACAGACACAATAAACAAAATTTGTGTTAGTGAAAAAAGTGTGATGTAATCAGATTCTTAGATCTGCAAGTTTCATCAGACGAGAACAGTTCGTTATGAATTGTATTGTTACTGGGAGCAGTCTATTTTAGAGCAAGATCCGAATAGTAGTATGATGAGTTGTGGTCGATCAACAGTCTGGAAAATATGGTCAATTTGAGAGGATCCTTGAGTTCAGTATGATGTGGCCACAAAGAGGCATTCCGTCCTTAATTTTCGTTAAGTAAATGCGAATCTAGCTAATATAAATTACATTCACCAATAAAACAAAAACTGATGTAAAAGAAAGTGTCTTACATACCAGAAGTTCAAGTTATATGTAATAATCACAGACTAAGCGGGATCAACAAAATCACTGCAAGTCCATGGTGCTCGTAGCATAGATTGATCTCTTCAGGATCGACAATGCGGTCATCATCATCACTAGCCGTTGTTCTCCCACTGCTTGGCGAAGGACTCTCCTTTCCTCCTCCATCGAATGCGATCTTGTGCCAGTCTCCTCCACTTGTCGCCGATTTCGTGTAACTCGTCTCTCCACTTTGCCAATGGTCGGCCCCTTTTCCCTGCTTCTTCTCGAGATGTCCACTCCGTCAGCGTCTTGGTCCATCTTTCGTCCTTGAGTGTTATCACGTGACCAACCCATCTCCATTTCGACCCTTAAGCTGTTCTTATAATGTCTCGAATCCACATGTTTGTTTTTCGGTCTCTTTTTGTTATTCCCAACATCAGTTTTTCCATAACTCTTTCTGTCACCTACTCCATGTTCTTAGTAAGTCCACGTTTCACATCCGTATGTCATTGCTGGGAGCATGCATTGGTTGAAGATTTTCTTATTAAGATAGATCGGAATTTGTCATTTTTAGAAGTTTATCCATCCTTCTTGACATCGTCTGCTTATTTCTGGTGTAATGTTGTTTATTGGGTATCACCTCTTGGCCTAAGTAGACTTGCTTGTCTACCTCTTCGTTTTCTTCGTCTTGTAGGATAAATCGCTTTTTGGTAGCAAAATTGTTGCTCGTTACATTCGTTTTCGCTATATTAATTTTCATGCCGCTTTTTCCTCTAACCGTGCTCAGTTGTTTTAACATTTCTTGGATTTTGTCACAGGTATTTGCAATAAGGAATATCATCTTCTGCAAATTTCTGGTGATTTTCTGCCGTTTATTTTTATCCCAAAGTCATTCCAGTTTAGCTTTCGGAATATGTTTTCTAGCATGGTTGCAAATAATTTCGCAGATAAGGGGTCACCTTGTCTAACTCCTCTCTCCATTCTGATGTTTTCTGTCTGCATATGGTCGTATAAAGTTATTTCGCACGTGGCTTCATTGTAAGTGGCTTGCGTCACTCCTTATCAAATCGAATCTACACAAATTTTTCTCTTGAGTGTTTGTCGTCTGATTGAGGGAATATCAGATCAGATATTTCATTGCCAATCCTACTTATAAAAAACCAAGTGTACACAACTATTTTTCAAGCGATCAACACAATTGTAACGCAGTGAGCGATCCAGACGAGCATTTTTAAGGATAATAAATTGTCACCCGGAACAAAAAGTTTAGTTATATTTATTAAATATTTGCAAATACTTCCTAATAACTTGTAAATTATTTATATAATATTTATAAATATTTACTAAATATAGGCGAAATTTTCTTGATAATTTACAAATCTTCTTAATATTTATGTAGGCCTCTATTTATAGTCCTCAATTTCAAACGGCTACCGCTTATAGGAGGACCTTGATAAATGCATGTACTCATAATTTCTAATGATAATTACTACCAGTGACGCATTTATCAAAAACTGTTTGGGGTGAAATGAAATGAAATATGATATAAACATCATCAAACAAATCATGATCAATGTTAAGACCATAGACATCGATTCTTTCTAATAGACAAGGCAGAATATTACTAATATTGAAATCCGATGTGTATGTATAAGACCATCCAATTGATGACTGAACCTAGATTATTTAAAATAAAAACTAAAAGAGATGAGAGATAATCAAAAAAATTTCAAAATCTGAAATAAAAAATTTTAACTCACAAACAAAATTGCGGCTTGCACAGAATAGTAATAAAAAATATTGACTGATCCATTTAAATTTCCATTTTCCGGGATTCGGGGATCTTGCACGACGGCGAATTATTTTTTGGAATAGAGCTTTAATAATCAGCTAATGTGTTGCGAATAAAATAATAAATAATTAAATACTTGTGTTTGTAGAGATATCATAATATCATAAATCAAAAAACAAGAGAGAAAGAATTGAAAGTATATAAAAAAACTTATATAAATAAGGATAAAGCTCTTTAAATAATTTGCAAATCTTTCATAAATTCACCAATTATAGTAAGCGCCTATAAACTTTCATAAGTTTTTTCGTTCCGGGCACTGGTTGCAAAATAGGCACCACTATCATCTTCCTCGTGAAATTTCCTTTTAAATGAAGTGTGTTTTGACTAATTTTGTTAAATATTCTGTAAATTACTTCAAATAAACGATACGAAACGTTCTGATGTCTTCATCGAAATACTTGAATTGCAAATGAAGCACGGTAGACGTTGGAGTGATTGAAATTGCAATCACTCGTGTTTAATCGTTGGGATATGGGGATTGTTTTAAACTATGATTTTGCGAAAACTAATCATCTGATATCTCACTTTTGATCAAAGGCGCACATATCATTCAAACACGTGAAATCACACGTCATGTATTTGAGCAAAAGTGTAAACCTTCAGAAACGGCTTTTAGTGTCTTATTTCATGTGGGGTGCAGCAGTCTGTTACGTCTGCGCATTGCCGAGCACTGTATATGAAACGCCTCCGGCCAAATTTATGTGTACAAAAAGAAAACGTTTTATCTTTAGCTTTACCTTGGAAATTGACTTTAACTATTTTTGTTTTTAATGATTCCTTACCTTTCTTTAAACATATCACTGATTTATCATTTCTATAGTGTCAACAATTTAAATGCTGGTGTATCTGTTTCACACCGGTGCGATGCCTGAAAGAGAACCGGTCGAAACGCCTCGCATGCACTTTGCGTTGTTTTTTGTTTTCAAGTAATGCAAAGGGTCAACTTCTTTCATGACATATCATTTGCACATTTTCATTCATGGGATGAAAAATCATGAAATAGAATTGACGCACGGATTGACTTACCATAACTTAGCTCACTAAATGGCCTTTATTAACTTACATCGTCCTTTCTACACTGTAAACTGTAGGGTGCACGAAGCCGAAATTTCGTGCCAGTTAACGCCCAGTTAGTGCCTTTCTAGTGCCTCGAGGCACCAGTAGGCGGCACTAAGCACTAATAGGCACCAAACCAAATATTTGTTTATCCAATGAAATCGAAGGAAAAATCAATGGCCACGAACTTGGGACTATGAACTTCGTGCCTACTCGTGCTTTGTGTTGGTTAGAATTGATGCCTAAATTTCATGCCTAATTCAAGCGAAATTTCGTGCCCTAGAGTTTACAGTGTATAGTAATCGGGAGTATCACTCTATTGAGGACTATCAGATATGAAAATGATCAGATGGAAGTTGAAAACAATAAAGAATTTCTAATCTTCATTTCCCATATTAGTTTTGCAGTAAATAGAATATAACCATTCATCTCGAAATACATTCATGAGTTGGAATTCCGCGTTGATAGAACATGAAAGTGCATTGCTATGAAATTTTGATGTTCATTTGGTCAAATTGTCCTCACAGAAGGTCAGAATTGTCGAAAGTCAATCATATCTCTGCACGCGCATCTCGCAGTCTGTGGTGTCAGGTTGTAGTACGGGGGTAGAGCACGCCACGAGGCGACTTGGTGCAGGATGGATTTTCCTATCTCATAAGCAACTCGCGTGCCATTTCAGAACCTATTTCTGAAACTACTTGGACGCGTGAACAACTCTGCGTGAACAGCCCATAAGTTTGTTAAGATTCTGAGCGAAAATATTCTGGACGCGTGAGACGCTTCGCGTCGCCTCGCGTCCGGTGTGAATAGAGCTTTATGAGGTAGCCCAGAGAAATGACTATTGTCCTTGAAAACCGGCGCTGTGGCCTTGTGGAGGAGTGTTGGCTCTGCGTCCGGTAGACCTTGGTCAGGTCAAACCTAATACTTTTAAAATATATCCACTCTGTATTCTTGCTTAACACTAGGCACAAAAAGAACGAGAGTGGGATAAATAACAACTCGTCCACATGGAAGAAAGGCTCCTCGCTTCAAAGTATTCCGAGTATCATCAAAGCTCATTTATTCATTTATTTTTTTATTTGTCTTCAATTTTTTTCTGCACGCTTGAAATCGCTTTCTCTCCAAATTTCCTCGCTGTAACGGAGATGTATATTAGAATAAGTAAATTACGATTAAAATCAGTAGAACATCAAATTCACGCTGTTGATGCACTGGCCCGAGAACCGGTGCAAATAAAAGCATTTCTTTTTACGTCTAAACATCCTATCATCCGAAACATTTTTTTCATCGATGAATTTCAAATTGAAGGAATAATTGGCTATCAAATGTAACGAATGGCATGGGAGATTACATGCAGTTTCTATTCCAGCATCTCAAACAGATTCACATTGTAGAGTTTCCATCGAATAACGAGTGTCGCTGTCTTCGAAGCGTGTATGTCATGCAGATAACCCAATTCTTCATCTTTGCTGTCATTCTCAGGAGAACTTCATCCATAGAGCTTCAGAGCTCAAATTTCATCAAAGATAGAAGCTTGGTTGAATGTCCAGCCGATGTGTCAGCTTTCTCTGTCCGCTCTGTAGTACAATGTGCCTCAATCTGTTCTCAAAGTATATCGTGCAGTGGAATACGAATACAGAAATCAAAATGTTGGCTCATGACGGCGAATACTATATTTCTGAAAGACAAAGCATGTATTGGTTATAGCCGCAAGCAAGTTAGTGGCATTGAGACTCGATCTGTTATTGCATCATTCTTGATGAGCGATGTTCTTATTGAATACTTCAGCGGTCCAAATATGTTCCAAAAGGATCTTCATCTATTCTGTACAGAAAAGAAGATGGCTGTCCTGGTCACAACTAAATCTTCTGCGCTGAAGAAAAGCTTGGAGAATTCAAAAGTGAAAGCGGAAAAAATTTACTACAAATGCGGTGTATACGGTGGACTTCTCTGCGGTATAAAAAATTTCGGCAAAAATGGCACTAAACATTACAAGCGTATTCCTACAATGAGGCTGCGACCAAACGATCTTCTGTCACCAATGTGTTACCGTACAACAAATCATGTGTAACAGGATGCTACACGTCAGTCTTTGATTTTTAAACATTCTCGATCTCGCCACCGGAAACCCGGTGGAGACAAGTTCACAAGTCGGTCATTGCTTCTGCGGTGTCCTAATCCATTACCGGAACGCACAAGAATGCGCAGATCTCTTTATTTCTTTCACCCCACCATATGGGGAATGGTACACCCCTGTTGCCCTTCGCTTGTGGTTCCCTTACAGTGCATGACCTTTACCCCTTGTGGCATCCAGTGTTCGCACACGTTCACTCGATGTGTTTGGCAGACATCTGAAAAGAGAATCTGAAAAGTATTTTTGTCAATGATCAGAATTTTCCAACTTTATGCAAGCACTTACTACTTTAATTCATGACAAATTCATCGATTTTCAATATCCCAACACTGCTATAGAAACCTGATCTTATAATGATGATCTATTTATACCGTGACATCGAATAAAATGTCATAGAATTTTATTTAAATACTGCTTTTTGAAACTTTAAGTGCCTGTGCCGAATGATATAAAAGCCTCGATTGTCTTCATATCGTTTTCGGACTTTATAATCTCGTTTGAAGGTGCTAAGACTTTAGGACATATCTCTTTACAGGAGTATACGAGGGGAAATCAGGGGAGATTTTTCAGAATCATTTCTGAGAAAAAGTTCATCACGAGAAGCCATGAAGCGTTGTGCATGGCTGTCACTGTGATTTATATTTTGATGTTGATCACAAGGCCATTAGGGCGTTGCAGTGCATGGTTAGTAGACGATTATATCACGCCATGCTCAACAAAGACATATAAATAAATCATTCATAGAAAATCACTACTTCTTTAGACGTCAAAGTAGCGGTAGAAAAATAAGCTAAAAGTAAAAAGGAAAGAAAGATTCTTACTACTATTCTGATGTTTTACGAAGTAGTGACTTATTTTGTTACCTTCTATGAATGATTTATTCATTTGTCTTTGTTGAACATGGCTTGATATGATGGACTACTAACCATGTACTGCAACACTGTTGTTACATTCATTCGCCAGACGATGGGTGTCTGCGGTTCCTGAAGGGCCTTGTGATCAAAATAAAAATGATAGTGATAAGCATACATCGACGCTTCGTGGCTTCCCATGATGAACATTATCGATGACATAAGCCCTCTATTTCCTGATGTTTCTGAGATCTGTTCCATGTGCAAAATGATTTCATTTCTGAAAGGGAACTCGTTAATGTATCATAATTGAGGGAATTCATTGCCAAAGTTCGATATAACTTTGCAGAAGTAGGTGATTTGAAACGTTGAATTGCTGCTTTTAGTACGAAGGCAAAACGAATGCCAACTTTGGCAAGTTCACGCACGAAAGTTGTTGCAGCGAGGAAAGGAGTCTCCTTTAATCTCGATGATAAGAAACACAGGAAAAACAAATTTCTTCGACGGATAGAAGCTTCATTTTTAAATGCTCTGTACTAGGTACTTGTTTTATTGAATTGACAAAGACGTACTAGGTAACTCTTCAATAAAATTTATTATTGACTTTGTCTTCGTTTTTTTTAGAAAAACTGAGCAATTGCAGATCAATGGTAAGCCGAATTCATTTGCATGTAAACATAGAAACATGGCAAGTCATAATCCGATCACTATTTTATTTCAGACAAAAATTATATTTGATAGGAATAATGAAGACAAATTTATGCCTCTGTCATCCGCAGTGGTCATCATTAGAAAGTTGCTATCCAATTCACTTGGAACCACAGAACAAGATTCATCTGCGCACGCGTCTTCGGTTTCCTAGAATGAAAGGATTGTATCCAACCTTAGTATCGAAATGGTACATCACAGAATTAGACAACTTGTTCCTTCTCGAATGGATAATTCGTGTATCGCTTGCTATTGGAAATGGCAAACAATAAGCTGTCAGCAGAGGACACCAGAGTCAGTGAGAGATGCGTGCATGCAATGACATCACTTCGCACCAGGGATGCTGAGGACTCCGACTCCGACTCCGGGTAGCCAGTATATACAGTCTAGTTTTTTTTAAAAAAGGTGGATTACCTGAACCTATCTTAAGTGACAATTGCTGCATCAATTATCAATCATTTTCGATAAACGTTAATCAAATGTCGCGTTAAGTTGGATGCATGCGCATCGGCTCCTCCCATCTTCTTGATGTGTGCTTCACACGGTTTTTCGCCAATCTCTACCAGGCAGGAAAATCCCCCATCCTTCTCCAAAAATATGAGTACACTTTCGATTTTAATAAGCACTTTGGAGGAGCCATCACACACGATTAACATGAGTGCAACAGGTAATGTTCTTAAACAAACAAGTATTTCATTTTTGTCTTGGTGTGATCGAGGCTAGGAAGGCTTGTCTTCTCTACTAAATCACCGAGTGAAAAGACACTTCTACTCACTACGGTTCATTCCCTTATTACCTATTACAAGCTTTGCATGCACTGCTGTCTCTGTACTTCGGTTTGACGGAGAAAGTTGACATCAAGACAGTGAGAGCTATGCACGAAGATAAATAATTTGTTTGTATTATATATCAGGTGTAGTTATAGGCCGGAGTCTGGAGTACTGTCATTTGATAGGACTCCGACTCCAGCAAAAATGATAAGACACCGGGACTCCAACTCCGTCTTCGACTCCGCATCCCTGCTTCGCACTCACCAAAACACACATTGCTTTCTTGGCTAACATTCGATTCAGTGTTTGCACTATACAATGAGCAATGCCGAGGAGAGGATGTAAAAACATCAAGTGCACAAATTTTCGTACGCCTGCTACCTTTTTAATAATGATCGGAAGTGCCAACATTATGGAGAAAACTTGTGGGCAATGATCTGAATTCTTCGAATCTGAAGGAATTTTGGCAATCGAAACATTTTGCTTGAACTCACAGCAATCCACATCCGACGCACGACTTTTTTCCTATCTCTGTAAGGTATTAGGAATTCCTTTTTGCCCACCTAATAGGTTCCGCGGTGTGCCGACGATTTCGAATTAATCACACTTCTGGCAAACCGAAGCAGATAAACAAAATATTTAATTCTGTGGTTAGAACGATTAAGCGCTGTTCGAACATGTTGACGAACTGAGATGTTTAACGATTAAAGTCAGGATTCCATTTTTCACTTGAAATTCGTCAAAATTGCTATTGAATTGAGAATGTTTGATGCCGTGCGCTTGATTCATATGTCAAAATTGGAAATCAATAATATATTCTTTGTAAAAAGCTGTTTTGAATTAAAACATTTAATCACCAGTTAAATGATTGCCATTATTTTTCGTGAATTATCCTGGTGATAGTAATGGGCAAAAGACCGTTCCAGGACACCATAAAATTCAAAAAAATAGTATCTTTAAAAACGACATAAATTCATGAATTTAGACCCTTTTTCAGGTTTTTAAGACCTAAATACATGAATTTAGTCCATTCAAAAAGTACCATTTTTTCAAAAAATGGCATTTTTAAAAACGACATAAATTCATGAATTTGAACCCTTTTTCAGGTTATGAAGACCTAAATTCACAAATTTGGGCGTTTTTAAAAATACCCAATTTTTCAAATTTTTCAAAATCTCAAAATTTGAGAATTACAATTTTCACCCTTAAAATCATGACCGTTCCAGGACACCGAAAATCATAAAAGTTGAGAATCTCAAAATTTGTGAATTACAATTTTTACCTTGTAAATCATGACCGTTCCAGGACACCGAAAATCATAAAAGTTAAGAATCTCAAAATTTGAGAATTACAATTTTCTCGCTTAAATCATGACCGTTCCAGGACACCGAAAATCATAAAAGTTGAGAATTTCAAATTCATGAATTTTATCCATCTTTTAGGTTTTTAAAATATAACATGTGACTAATAATATTTCTTTAAAAATGGAAGAAACAAAAGTGGAAGGAACTTCAGAAATGGAAGAAACCGCAAGAATATATCCTTCATTATCATATGAAATGGATATTGCAAAACACAAAGATAGAGTACGTTATATGAAAGATAAGGAATCTCAATTATTACTTAGATTATAACATTATAATAAATTAAGAAAGAGATGGAGTAAAGTTAAGAATGTAACACAAGGAATTGGCATATTCTTAACAATAAGTTTAGGTGCTTTAACAATTGTTATATCTTCAGGTGTTTTAGTAATTCCAGTAGTTGCTACAGCTTTAACAGGTACGGGTGTTTTTGCAACTTCACTTGTTACAATGTTAGATAAATCTTTAATAACTAAGAAACGAAAATCATTAAAAACTAAGCATTTACATATTAAAGAAGTCTATGATAAACTACATTACTACTTTCAAAGAGTATGTGATGATAATGTTATTACGTTAGATGAGATTGAAAAATTTGATCAAATAGCTAATGAAGTAAATCAAACCTTTCAATTACAGTCCGAAAAAGTTGATGATAAGAATAGACAGGATGGCAAAATTTCTAGTGATGGTAAAATTTCTAATGAAGAAAATGACAAAATTTTTTTAGAAGAGCTAAAAACTTTAAGCGAAAATTTAAGCAAAACTTTATTAAACAAAACTTTATTAGACAAAACTTAAAACGAGAAAACTTTAAACGAAAAGATGTCAAACAACAAAGCAATAAAAAAATAATTTGTACAGTAAAATGTTTTTGCTGTATTCCAATGTTCTCACAAAATTCAAATATTATATTTTAAAATTGGATAAAATTAGAGCTGATAATTTTAAAAGAATAAAACAATTAGAAGAGTTAATAAAACAAAGAAATATTATGAAAGAAAATCATCTTCAACATAGAATGATAAAAGCTGGTATTCAATCTGATATGTTTGAAAAAATGCAGCAAACCGAGCAAGTAAAAACTGATTTTGAAAGACCTATGAAACCATTTAAAACTCTTGAAAAAGAAAGTACAAATAATGATAAACAAATTGATATAACAGATTTAGAGCACAAAACTATATTAGATGACTATGGATTACTAGAATCAAACATTAATAAGAAATTACCAAAATCTATGCAATTTGAACATTCTATTTCATTTATAGATGGAAAAACAATACCTAGATTTTATCTCGGTCAAAAAGAAATATTTCCACAACCTTTTCGAGGTATAATTTTTTCACCAGATAAATCTCCTTTTAATTTAGATAGAAATTTTGTTAATCTTTTAAGAGGAGCAGATTTAAATAATTATGCTGTAGAAGATCTCATAAAATATAAAGCTATGTTAGACAGAGTTGGTGCAGTAAAATCTCTTAGACGTTATAAACAATTAGAAAATTTATTATCAACGGGAGTTAAAGTAGGGAAAGGTTTATCTGAAAAACAGAAAACAGAAACAACCATATTCTTACCAGATGATCCACAAGAATTACTAAATAGATTAAATATTTTAATATCTGCAATAAAAGAAGGGCATAATTCTAGTTTCAATGAAATTCATGCTATATTGAAAAGACTGTTAGAAAAGAAGATTCTAAATGAAGAGGATTATAAAAGTGTAGCTGAAATATGTTGTTTCTAATTTTTATCTATGATTTTTATTCATGATTTTTATCTATGATTTTTATCTACGATTTTTATCTATGATTTTTATCTATGATTTTTATCTATGATTTTTATCTATAATATTTATTTAAAATTTTAACTAAAAAATGTGTTCAGCAGATTTAGACAAAATTAATAATCATTTAGAAAATCTAACAGAGATTTTGGGTTCATCAAAATTTAGTACGACGTTAAAAATTATAACAACTACTTCATCACACACTTGTAATTTAGAACCCATTCTACATTTGGAACAAAATAAAAATTATCAAATTGCATTGACTAGTTTCTCTACATTTAACACTATTCAAAACGTTATCAAAGATGTGAATGATCAATTTAGATATTCTACTGATAAAGGCAAAACGTGGAAAGTACTAACTTTTCTTCCTGGTTCTTACGAAGTTGAATCAATATCAAATGAAATTAAGAGACATTTAGGTATACCATTTAAAGATAAGAAACAATTACATTTTGCAGTTGAACCGGCAGTTAATAAATTTTCTCTTACTTTAGACGAAAATCATCAAGTTGATTTTAATCATGATAGATCATTGTCAAAGCTATTAGGATTTAATAAACAAACCTATAGTCAAGGTTATCATTTAGGTGAGAAGATTCCAAAAATAACTGAAATAAATTCAATTGTTGTACATTGTGACATTATTGAAGGAGGATATATAAATGGTAAATTATCAAATTTAATATTCAGTTTTCCAGCTTTTACTGTACCCATTGGTTATAGACTAAATGTAATTCCACAAACATTAATATATTTCCCTATTACAAGAAAAACTATTAACAACATTAACATGAGAATCACTGATGAAAAAGGACAAGAAATAAATTTTGGAGGTGAAGAAATTATGATAGATCTTTTGGTTCGGGAGGTATAAACTCCCACGCGAAGCTAGAGAAGTTTAATTTTCTTCTTATTATTATTATTCTTCTTCTTTTAAAATAAAAATGAAATTTTTTATTAAAAAATGAGTGAACTACCCCCATTAAATAAAAAGAAACTTAAATTTAATCATCATCCAAATTTATCTAATAAAGTTTTGTCAGTTATTTGTGGAAGATCAGGATGTGGAAAAACATATCTATTATTTAAAATTTTAACGACTCCAAATTTTTTGGATTATAACAATCTTATAATTTATACAACAACAGCAGAACAACCCGTCTATCAATTTTTAAAATATGGATTTGAAAATAATCTTAAAAAAAAGCAATTGCTTCATTATTCAAAGAATATGAAAAATCTGAAGATGAAGAAGAAATAAGTTCGTGGTGTGAAGAAGCAGCAAAAAATAATCAGTTAGTAGAATCTAATAAAAATAAGCATATAAAAATACAATTAATAGATGATAGTGGTAATATGCAAGATCCTAGTAAACTAGATAAAACAATGAAACATTGTGTAATTTTTGATGATTGTGTTAATGATAGAAATCAGTCAGTTCAGAGAAATTATTTCACAAGAGGTAGACATAATAACTGTAGTGTATTTTATTTAACACAAAGTATGTATTCATTAGACGGAAGTGTTATTAGAAAGAATGCAAATATATTTATACTATTTGAAATAAATGCAAGAAACTTAAGTGACTTGTTAAGAGATTTATGTGTAAGAAAAAAAGATGAATTTAAACAATCGTGTAACAATGCTTGGTCAAAAGATTATGGCTTCATTACAATTAATATTGATAAAAAAATTCATGAAAGAGTTATAGAAAATATTTTCGCGGAGTGATAAAAATATACAAATATAGTGTTATAATATTTTTTTATTTTATGTATATATCAAATTTGTCTATCTTAGAAATTAGAAAATGAAAAAGGTTCAGTAGTTATTCCATCAGGTAAAATTTTTCTTTTATCATCAAATGGATCTAATGCTAATTTATGTTCTTCTTTTAAATACATTTCATGTTTTTTTGAATTAAGTCTATAATTACATGCTGTTTTTATTTCATTATTAAATAATACATTTTGATAATCTTGAAATGTTATTTGATTAGCCACTGATGCCTTTGAAATTCCTTTTAATGTTTTATGTGTTTTAATATTATTAGTTGTATCATAACAGTAACATTTAGATTTTAAAAATATAGCTTCTGTTATGAAATCTTCATTTCCTTCTAGTTCATCTTTTACTTTACATAAATCAGAAGGATGAATGATATCTTTTATTTTATCTATTTCTTCATCAAGTGAAGAATTATACGGTATTGTTAATTCTAAGAAAACAGAATCGGTGTCTGTAATGTGTAATTTATAGTTTTTGCCATAAGCAGGTGCTAAATAATCATATATAAATCTATACATAAATACTTTAGCTAATTCTAATATAGTGAATACAATAAAATTAAACTTATCATGTTTTACGCTGATTCGACGTAAGTGTACAGCACATAGTTCATCACTAAATCTAGTAGTTCTTTTATATGTAGGTTTCCTTGTTAAATTTTGAAACCTATCTTTATCATAAACTATTTCAATATTTTGTCTATTACGCACATTTTCTAAAGTCTTACCATAAAATGCATTATTCATTAATTTGAAGAACACGTTTCCAAAATCATCGTTATTTCTTTTAACTATTTTACGTTTTTCAATATTGAACTCTATATAATATTTTAACCATTTAGATTTTTGATAAAATAGTTTTCGATGTATTTTGGTGAGAATCATTCCATGTTCTAAATACCAATCTAGCATTCTTCCTTCAACAACATACTTTCCTTTATTACTTTGTGTTAACATAAGTTTTTTTGTTGGTCTGTATTTTTTAGGCATTATAGACTTTTGATAATCTGAAAAATCTTCTATATTGGGAATTTTGTTTTCGGGACAGAAAGGAAAATATTTTGTTTTATCTTTTATTTCATCAGGGTATACTAAATCAACTTCATATATATGACAATGATTATAATTTCCATCATATGTTTTTTGATAATCAAGAATATTACACCATTCCATCTCACCTGTTGGTAATTCTTGTATCATGCAAGAAGAATATAAGCTATTGAAATCATAATATAACAAATAGTTTTCTCTCATGATTTCATCAACTGCTGCTTGACTATCTTCATTTGATATAAGTCCTTCTATATTTTGATTAAACAATTTTATAAACTGATCACTTTCTTCTGGAGATAAAGGTTTCATTATTCCATAATCATCAGGATTTACTTTTTTATTGTAACACTGTACATAACGATTACCTAAAACTGATGAAACTCCACCTCTAATTCCAGATTCAAAAAATAATAATTTATCATATGTATTTTCTTTATAATGTTTAAGTTTAACATTTGTAAGTTTTAATCCTGCTAGCCATGTTAAACCTGGTGTAGAATAACAATAACATGGATCTGTTCCGTAATATTCTAAACACATATCACGAAAGTTTTCAAAAAGATCAGCTAGTATTAATACATCTATCTGTAGATATTTCATTGTATAATCATACATTGTTCTACAATTTAACTCTCTCCAATTTTTTTCAGCTTCTGCATAATCTTCGTCAGATAATTGTGATTGTTTTAATGTTGATTTAAATTTATTTATTGGAGGAAGTTGTTTTTCTTCCATAATTTTATTCACAGAATTAAAATCAGTCTTCGACTGTGAACCACAGGTTTTATCTCCAGTTAAACCAGTCTTCGACTGTGAGCCGCAGGCTATATATTCATACGGAAATATGCCTTTTAAAGGTTTTAAATTATATTTATTTAATATTTTACATTGTTCAGGTTTCAAAGTTTTTCCCATAACATCTAATGAATAAGGAGTAAAAAATCTAAATGCATCTAAAATTCTAATACAACCTAATTGCATTGAAAAATATTCTTCTTCTGTTTTACATAGTACATTTATTTGTTGTTGTTGTACTTTTTCAGATGAAAATAAATCTTTCATTACTAGATGGAAATCATATTTAGAACCATTATAGAAATATAGAGGAACAAAGTTATATTTAAATTTATTAGCATTAAGATTACAAGAATTATGTGCTGCACCTCTATATAATCCATTTAGATGATCATGATCTTTTACCTTATCAAGATATCTACCTCTGCCATTTTTATAATTTTTTGTAAATTCTTTTCCACAGTAATAACAATTTGTTTCATTAATAAAATTTAATTTTTCTTTTTCTGTTAATGGCATCATTGGAATATTTGTTTCAAGCAATTGCGAAAAATAGTTTTGTAATTCTTCTACTTTCTTTGTAAACTTTTCTGAACTATCTTCACCATAGTATTGATAATATTCTGATTTAAATAATTCAGGATAATTTGAATGAATGTACATTCCCCAACATAATGGTTTTTGTTCAAATAAATATTTTTCTTTACTTGTTTCAGCTGCACTTTTTTCATAATTAAAAACCGAAGGTTCTAGGGCTTGGCCCGTACCATTTTCAGAATTATAATTTTCAGAATCGGGTGAAGCCCTGGAACTTTCCGTTCGATTTTGTATCATATTAACATTATATGCTTCAAAATCACAATAAATAGTAAAGGGTACTTTATTTTTAAAATACCATTTATTATATTCTAAATAATCATCTTTTGGAAAAGTATTTTCAACTGCTTCATTTTGTTGACAATTCTCCAAATGTCTATTCATTTCTTCTTTAGTTCTAAAACTTGTCATACATTGAAGACAAGGAAAATTTGTATTATCTGAAGTTTTTGTAAATATAGAAACATCTTTACACAATATAAAATGACCCTGATAATATAATATATTCGCTTGTGCTGGCTGTTTTGTCTGTTCTAGTTTTTCAAATTTATCTTGATATATTTCATGTGTTTCATCAATTTCTTTTGTAAGATTAAATGTATTTCGATGAAAATTTTGATTTAATATTTGCAACTGATAACTATATTCTTTATCATATTGTTCTTTATATTGTTGCAGACATTTTTTTAAAGATTCATTTATTTTTTGATTGGTTTCATTTTCTTCATTATTTAATTCTTTATTGACTTCATTATTTTCTTCATTTAATTTTTGAATCGTTTCCATCTTATTTTGATATTTATGGCCATATTCTTGTACTAATATTTTCGTTTGTTGTTGATAATCTGTTTTACATTTTTGTAAAATTTCATTTAAATTTTGTAATTTTTGTTGATATTCTAAAGATAAAGATAAATAATCGGTATCATAATCATAATTATAATTACGTCCTTTATAATTATTATGATTAATCATTATTGGTGATAGTGTTTTAACAATTTGAAATTTTTCAGTACATATTATATTTCCTTGGTAAAAAATATTATGATGCATGTAATTTCCTCTATCATTATATACTATTTCTGATTGACATAAATTTTTATTATTCAAATAAAATTTTTTTGAATCTGGGTAAAGTGGAGTAATTTTACCAATAGAAACATAATTCACATTTAATTCAAAAACATTTACTTCTATTAAATTTTTATTCTTTTTATGAAACTTTATTAACCTATTATAATCATATGGAAACTCATCTAAGCCATCAGAGAGATCAAATTCATTTATGTATTCTTCTTTATTGTAATGACTTAGTCTTTCTTTGTGATATTCTGCAGGATGTAAATGTGATATAATACTCCACAGAAAACAATAATCATCTTCATTTTTTATGTTGATTATTTGTGGTGAACTGAAAGGGAAAGGAACATAACTACCACCTGTATTATTTTTATATTTATCAATTACTATTTTCTTAGATAGTATTTTAACAAATCTCCAAGCAGATTCACGTAACTAGGCTTCAATTATACAATTTTCTAATTTAAGTATCATTTGTTCAAATATGGGTTGTATATCATTTACATTATGAATTTCTTGTGAATTTGTAAAATGTCCTTGTATTATTTCTTCAGGAATTCCATCAGGTCCATTTTTTGTATATAGTACTTCTACATTCATATAACATTTGTAAGATTTCTTAAATATTTTGAAAAAGTTTTTTAATACATTATAAAAAGTTTCATCGGTTTCATTATGTTCAACCGATTCATTAAATAAATATTTTATATCTGTTACCGCTTCATCGGTTCGTTCAGCTTCATCAAATTCATCAGTATCGCGAAATAAATATCTTCCATCTAGTAGGGTCTCATCTTCACTATTAAAAACTTTTTTATATTCCGAATGTGAATAATCATCAAACATTTTTTTTAACTTTTATATCAGTAGGCAATGTTTCTAGATAGTTTCTATAACTATTTAATTTTAATATATTTCCTTCATCAACTCGATCTACATTTTGTAAATGCAATTTACTATTTAAATGAGATTGATAACTTCTTTTTGTTTGCAACTTTTTTTTACATAAGTTACAATAAAACTTGGTATTTTCCATTTTTTTATTTTTTAAAGAAAAAATTTGTGTTTTAATTTTAGATATAAACATTCTAATATCAAGGACTTGAGTGTTATTTTATATTATTATATATTTCACGTTCTTTAGTTATTTTTTTCTTTATCACATTAAGTTTTATCATATTAAGTTTTATCATATTAAGTTTCATCATATAATGTTTTATCAAAAGATAATTTAAATTTATTTTCACTAACTATTGATTCTTCATCATCATCATAAATTGATTCTTCAACATCATAAATTGATTCTTCAACATCATAAATTACACTTTTTGGTATAGGATGCCATTCCCTGATAGGATACCATTCTCTTATTGGAATATCTAACTCTAAATTACATCTTTTATCTGATAATAATATAATAGAGAAAAATATTGGTCTTTGATCTCTTTTGGAAAATTTAATAACACCACCATAATCTGAATCACTTTTAGTTTTTAATAAAGATGATAAAATTTTAAATTGATTAGATGTAAATCCTAATTTAAATTTTGTAGACCCGACACATAGTTGTCTAACAGTATCTTCAACTATTCCATCATTATTATTTTCAATTGTAAGAAAATGAAATTTAGATAAATTTTGATTATATGTAGTATTAATATCATGTACATCAGTATGAGATATAAATTTTTCTTCACTTAAATTTTTATAATTACTAATATTTTTCTAATCTTTCTTACCATTTACACCATTTTCAGATGTTTCAGAATCATCATCTATATTATCATCATCTATATTATTATCATCTATATTATTATCATCATTATTATCATAAGATTCTTTAAGATCGGGCAAAGCCCTAGAACCTTCGGTTCGTTTATTATGATTATGATTATGGACATTGTTAATAGTATAAGGTGTAGTCCACATATAAATTTTCTCTTGTTGAGCTAAGCCATTTATGTAAGATTTTAACAAATTAATATTTAAGTTTGAATATAATCCTATATAAGTATCATCATCATATCTTTGCGGCATTTCTAATGTTTCTTGTTTATAAATTGTATCTCTATAATATACTTGTCATAATAATTCTTCGTTATGTTTTTTACTCTCGATATGAATGTTATATTGATTTTGTTCATCAACAAATAATCTAATTTTTTCTTTCGAAAAAGATTTTAATTTTTTAACTAATTCTTTAATATCTATATAATTGATAATTTTATTTTCTATCCACTCAGTATTACTAATCGGTAAAACTGCTCTAATGAATCCGTAAACATTATTATGTCCTATTATAACCATATTTTCTTTATTTAATTCCACATAAGCTACATCATTATATTTACTAACAATCTCCATAAATTTAATAAATGGATCACCTGAGAAAATGCAATAATTAGTTTCTATAGAAGGTAAACCTTTAGTCTGTTCTCTAAATATTTCGGCTTCTAATTGAAACAAAAGATTAACATCTATACATGGATTATTATTATTATTATCAAAACATTTATTATCAAATCCCGTTGATCTCGTCGAATAAGAAGAACAGGATGATGCGGGCGAATATAATTTTTTTAAATTTGGGGTTTCCATTTTTTTATTTTTATTAAAAAAAATTTATTTTTATATTTTTATTAGAAAAAATTTTATTTTTTTATTGTTAAAAAATGATGTTACCAAATGTTGGTGGAGGTGCATATATCCCGAATAATCGTGAATTAGAAATAGAGATAGAAAATTATATCATGAAAACTGGAGACGTTTTATCTGGTCCATTGCATCTTTCTATTCTTCCGCAACAAAATACAGAGTTGACAAATAAACAATATGTTGATACACAAATCAATGACTTAAAAGAAAAATATATAAACGATGTTTTGGTTCCACTGATGAACGAATTAAAGTTGCTAAAACTTAATGACAAATCATTAAACGAAAAACTATTAAAACTTGATAAAAAGGATAGAGAGCTAGAAGCAGATATAGCAAAACTTTTTAAAAAGATTTCTGAACAATCAAAAATTTTAATATTACTTTCTTTAAATTTAAAATCTGCAGTCATTAAAAATAAACATCAGATAAAAATGTTAAAAGAACAATTAGAAGATGAAATAGAAAAACTACCTGAAAGAATTAAAAAAAATTTAAAGCAGTTACAAACTACATTCCAAAAAAGTGTTGATGAATTGAGTTCTAAAATTACTCAACAAATGAAAAAGATGAATAGAATAATAAATGAAGTAAACTCACTTAATGAAAAAGTTGATAAAATGAAAACTCTTAAAATCAATTTAGAAAATGATTTAAAGAAAAATTTACAAGAAAACTCTAAAGAAAATAAAGAACAGTTAGATGCTGTTAAAAGACAATTAGATGTTCTTAAAGTTAAGTTAAATGCTCTTAAAACGGCGTTGAAGATTAATCAGCAGAAAATGCAAGTTAATAGAAGAGAAATTAAAGTACATCACACGCTGCTTGACGCAATAGATAAAGTGCAACAGGCAATTAATAAAGTTATCTCGAAGTTGTTGTCCATTCACAAACGTAAATCTTAGCGTAAATATTAACGTAAATATTTTTTCCCAAAAGTCAAATTTAATCCTAAAAAATGCCTATAATTTATAAACACAATCTTAAACAATTTGCTTCAAATCAAAGAATTGCTCATGAACCACGTATGAATCCTGTTTATCATTATGATAATAGAGAAACAGTACACACGGAAGGAGCTGGGATCTTCTCTGGTATTGGAAGTATCGTTAACTTAATTAAAAATAATAAAGATTTGATTACATCTGCTGCAAAAGGAGCAGCTGCTATAGGTAGTACAGCTAGTGCAATATCAAATGCTGTCAAGTCTCAAAACGAATTAAAATAACTAGAAGCTATTCGTAAACTTAGGAATGATTCCGAAGAACTAAAAAATTTAATAAAACTTTCAGAGGAAACAAAAAATAAAATTGCTAACATTGCTGTTGGGAAAACCTTGAGGAGCGGAGCTCCGTCTGATAGTAAACATAAGAAGAAATCAGGCGTAGCCATAAAACGTTCAATTGAACCTACGGTTCGTTCAATTGAAGAAATAAGAG
Organism: Prostheceraeus crozeri; assembly: GCA_907163375.1. Taxonomy (NCBI): domain Eukaryota; kingdom Metazoa; phylum Platyhelminthes; order Polycladida; family Euryleptidae; genus Prostheceraeus; species Prostheceraeus crozeri. Next base: position 51,808 of record CAJQUW010010754.1, read on the forward strand.
GAAATGGCGTGAGCAGCAACCTTCGGTTTAACCAGCAAAGCTGTAGCGGAGCTGGTCTAGCAAAATTCTAAAATTATGTTTTTTAGTAAAATTTTTTTAGCAAAATTTTCTTAGCAAAAGTTTTTCAGTAAAATTATTTTAGTAAAATTATTTTAGCAGAATTTTTTCTGTGTGTGAGAAAAACAAAAAGTCAAATTATTTTTTATAAAAATGTCTTCGCTTATCGAAAATAAATTTAGATTAGACGATCCTCCGTTCGTCAGTTGCAATCAAAAAAAGAATGACTATATAAGAATTGCTATGAATCCCGTATCTTCCAGTAGAGTAAATACTGGAGGTGATTTAATTTTTGAAGTTGATAATCAGCAGAGTTATATATATCTACCTGATCCATTTTTACACTGTGAATATTCTTTGTATAGTGATGCCAATTTTACAACACCATTACCAGATACCGATAATATTGCACTAGAGAATAATTTTTTTCCAAAATTATTTACACAAATGCGTTTAGATGTTGCAACTCAAAATATAGAAACAATAAGTGATTCTCCAGGTGTAATTGATACAATGCTTAGATTTGTAATAATTGGTGAAAATAATAAAAAGTATGAAATCGAAGGTTGGTTTCCTGATACTAATGATGGTATAATTGTTGATGATTTAACTCACGCTGGAACAGATGCAGCAGGAATTGCGAAAGATGTAGAAAATATTGCAAAATATTTAAATAAAACAAATAATGATGCATATAAAGAAAGACGTGAATTTAACAAGAAAAGTAAACAGACAGTAAATTGGTCATTGTCTCCATTATTCGGATATTTAGATTATGATAAAATATCATATCAATTAAAATTTAAGTTAATAATTCATCGTACAGCAAATAATGAATTAATCTTTTTTGGTAAGACTGGAAAAAAAGCATATTTAAAAATTGATAGACTTGAATGGTGGATTAAGCATATTACTCCTAGTTTAGAGATTGAAACAGCTATTGCAAAAAGATTAAATACTAACAAACCAATTCCAGTAAATTTTCTAAAGCGTACTGCTAGTTCAGTAGCTTTTTCCGAACAAAGATTTAATTGGCATTTTACTAGAACTGCGAATACACCAAGATATTTATTACTAACTTTTCAAAGAAATAATTCTCCAAGTTTTGATAAGAACAATAATCTCTTCCATATTAATACAATTCGAAGTTTACAAGTTTCATTAAATCAAACCCGATATCCAATTGATCCATTAAGATTCGATGATACCAATAATCAATTTATGGAAGGATATGATTCTTATCGAAATCTTTGTATAGAATTTGGAGTTGAACCACAATTAACTCCTGGAGATTGGAGACATTTATATCCTGTTTTCTGTTTCGATTTAAGTGCACAATCTGAAGATATTATCAAGACTGGTTGTGATGTAACAATTAATATTGAAAAAAAAGATTCCACAACTTCATTGATGGCTTATGGTTTATTGCTAGAAGATGTAAAATATTCTATTGAAATTCTTAATGGAAAGATGGCTAGGATAGGTTAGTAACCTGAGGACCTTTGGTCCGATCGGCTGAAGCCTCGAGGAACTTCGCTCCGATAAGTTAATTAAAATTTTTGTTAACTTAAATTTTTTTAGTAATTAGTAATAATTTTTTTTGTAACTAGAATAGATTAAAAATTCCTAATTTAAAATTTATTCATAACTAGAATAGATTAAAAATTCCTAAGTTAAAATTTTTTTATTAAAAATGTCGCAAGCGAAAAGTAATAATAATAATAAAACTGTTGAATTAAAATTACGTAATATTGTTGACAAAAATTCACCTAAAACTATTACGATTAACAAAAAAAAGTATTACATAAGTAAACCAATGATAGAGAATATTCAATTACAAGAAGAAAAGAATGGCGGGATTCTCCCATTAATTCCACTAATAATAGGTGGCATAGCAGCTGCAGGAAGTGTTGCAGGCGGGACAGCTGGTATTGTCCAGGCAGTAAATAAAAATAAATCAGAGAAGGCAGCATTAGAAGAACAAAAACGTCATAATAGAGAGTTAGAGAAAGTTGCTAGGGGTGACGGAATAGTAGATAATTTTATTAGTAAATTAAAATTAGTTGATGAAGGAAAACGAGTTCTTAAAAATATTCTCCACAATGTTGATGATTTAATTGAAATTAAAGAAACTAAAGATGATTCTGGAATATATCTAAGTCCTAGTATGATTCGGTAATAACCTCAGGACCTTTGGTCCGATCGGCTAAAGCCTCTGAACAAAGTTCTATCGGCTAAAGCCTCAGGACCTTTGGTCCGATTAGGTAAAACATTTATTTTATCTTTTAAAATGAATTCTACAAATTCCGAAAATTTAATTAAATTAAAAATTTCTAATTTAGATTTATTGAATTATCTATTAAACAAAAATAAAAACTCAAATTGTCAGCATATTGGAGGTGACATACAAAAAACATTAGAAAACTTTCCTGGCTTTATTTGGAGTAAATATTCGAAAGAAAAACATCTTCCTGGTCATTCATATACCGGTCCAGGAACTCGATTAGATATAAGACTAGATGAGAATAATAATCCGAAACCAGGTGAAGAACAAATAAATAGAGTAGATGCCGCCGCTTATAGTCATGATTTAGCTTATCGAAATCATGATCTAAGTTCTCGACATGCAGCTGATAAGAAGATGATTCGAGAATTAGATAGTATTCAAAATCCTACATTTAGAGAAAAAATTGAAAGAATGTTTGTTAAGAAAGCTTTACAAGCTAAAATATTATTCGGTCAGGGTTTAAATGAAACGACAGCAAAGCTGTCTGAGAGCAACGCTCGAACCTACGCGTCCGAAATCCACAAGGAATATAGAAGGCCTAAATATTTATTGAAAGTAAAAGTATTTAATAAAGATGATATTTGGAGTGCTGATCTTATTCATATGCCGAATGAAAAAGATCGAACCGAAGGTTCTAAGACAAAGTCTGATTATAAATACGCATTGACCGTTATAGATTTATATACACGATACGCTTGGGTAAAGCCTTTAAAAAACAAAAGTGGTCTATCAGTTAAATATGCGTTTGAAGAAATCTTTAAAGAAAGTAATAGAAAGCCAAGGAAATTGTTTGTTGATAAAGGATCGGAATTTTATAACCGAAACGTTCAGCCACTATTTGAAACTGTTTATTCAACTGAAAATGCAGGGAAGGCCGTAGTGATAGAAAGATTCAATCGGACGTTAAAAAATAAAATTTTCAAGAAATTTACTCAGCAAGGAAATCAGAAATGGTTAAAAATATTACCAGGAATTGTAGAGCAGTACAATAATAAAGTTCATTCAGGTATTGAAGAAACCCCAAAGAATGCTTCTGACGACCCTGATTTAATACGAAAGAAAATATTCGAGAATAATTATTCGAACGAAAATAATTATTCGAATGAGAGTAATCCGAATTTGCAGAAACTTAAGCCGAAATTTAAAATTGGATATAGAGTTAGAATATTTAAATATAAGAATAAATTTGAAAAAGGCTTCGTCGGATACTGGACGAAAGAGATATTTGAAATTTCTAAAATAAATCAAAGTTATCCGATTACTTACGAAATCAAAGATTTAGATGATGAAGATATCAGAGGCGGATTTTATCAAAATGATTTACAACGAAGTGATTTTTAATTATCATTATTATTATTCAATTCTAACATAATATCAAGAAATGGCACTCCTTCTTGCAATTTAAATAAAACATAAAGACATAATTGACCACAATAAGTTGTTCCCGGTTTTTGAATTTGAAATGTATTATAAATTCCATTGCCAAGTATTTCTCTTACTTCATTCGTAGGTGGAAGCCCGTATGAGTCAAAATAATAATTATCTCCGTTTTTACTAAAGATACCTGCTGACCAATGTACGCCTTTTTGGTCTGAACAGTTGAAACTTTGTTCCGGGAACTGAAGGTTCCTGTTGGCTTATTTTTGATCAATTGTAATTCGCCTCTCATTAGGACATGAAAATTCTTTATTCCCAATGGATGTGCGATTTTCTTTAGATCAAAATTCGTTGTTGTTTCTGTTCCATATAATTTAAAAAACTCGATCAGGTCAGTCATTTTAAATGAAACAAAAATCCAATTTGAAAATGCCATTGTCACTTTTCAGTCTCCACGCAAATAAGTTGCAATAAATGTTACTACTTGTTACTTATGAAGTAGAGTCCAACATTTATATGAAAACAGAAATCCAATTTGAAAATGCCATTGTCATTTTTCAGTCTCCACGCAAATAAGTTGCAATAAATGTTACTACTTGTTACTTATGAAGTAGAGTCCAACATTTATATGAAAACAGAAATCCAATTTGAAAATGCCATTGTCATTTTTCAGTCTCCACGCAAATAAGTTGCAATAAATGTTACTACTTGTTACTTATGAAGTAGAATTTCACGTTTGCAAGTCTTCTAATTCCTGCGTGAGTCCAGTATGTTGCGCATGTTGTTGTTCAGTTTGTTGCACATTGGGTGAATCAAATATGGATTCTGCTATTCTTTGCTGTTCCTCCTCTTTTTCACGATCAATATAATCTTCAAGATGAGCAAAATTCTTCATCACAAAGTAAATTGATAGAGAAGAATTGGCTAAGTTTGGATAGTTCTTTGATAATTTGAATAATTTGATCAGTAATGTCACATATGAACGTGAAAACTTTATTTTGTGGGTCTCATTTAACTCTTTCACGAATTTTGTATAATTCATATTAGACAATAACTTCAGTCGCTGAAGTACTTCTCCTTGCGAAATATAGCAACGTAGAAGATTCCGATGTGTCATTTTCTCGAAAGCAATGAGTTTATTCAATGACGAGATGCACGATGAAACACTTAAAAAATCTTTTTTCTCGAGAAATACAGGTTAATTGCTGCTGTCAACATCCTTGAATGAATCTCCGATTATTTCAAACACTTCTCTCTTTTTATCTTCTTCGTTTCCACTCGTCTTCCGTTTCTTTCTTAGTGATTCGAGAATAAATTTTGTTGATATCGTTTTGAAGAAATCAAGATGGTCTGGTGAAATAAGAGGCACAAGTTGATCCACGAAGCAACAAAATTCTCTCTCTATTTTGCTGACGGAAGACATTGCAAATGAGAACTTTGCTTTCTAGCGCACACGGAACAATGACAGGAGAGAGAGAAGTGAAAACAGCTGCCAGATGCTTTGGCGTCATGTGGTTGTGCTGACGTGCTAGTAAGAATTAAAACAACTTCCCTAACGTACAACTAAAATCTAATTGTATCACAAAGCTGTAGCAACTACTGGAATTGTAAGAACGCCAGATAAAATGACAATAGTGAGAGCGCCTAAAGAAATTGTTAAACATGCTCCAACGCCTTGTGTCGCATCCTTAATTTATTATAATGTTCTAATCTAAGTAATAATTGAGATTCCTTATCTTTCATATAACGTACTCTATCTTTGTGTTTTGCAATATCCATTTCATATGATAATGAAGGATATATTCTTGCGGTTTCTTCCATTTCTGAAGTTCCTTCCACTTTTGTTTCTTCCATTTTTAAAGAAATATTATTAGTAACATGTTATATTTTAAAAACCTAAAAGATGGATAAAATTCATGAATTTGAAATTCTCAACTTTTATGATTTTCGGTGTCCTGGAACGGTCATGATTTAAGCGAGAAAATTGTAATTCTCAAATTTTGAGATTCTTAACTTTTATGATTTTCGGTGTCCTGGAACGGTCATGATTTACAAGGTAAAAATTGTAATTCACAAATTTTGAGATTCTCAACTTTTATGATTTTCGGTGTCCTGGAATGGTCATGATTTTAAGGGTAAAAATTGTAATTCTCAAATTTTGAGATTTTGAAAAATTTGAAAAATTGGGTATTTTTAAAAACGCCCAAATTTGTGAATTTAGGTCTTCATAACCTGAAAAAGGGTTCAAATTCATGAATTTATGTCGTTTTTAAAAATGCCATTTTTTGAAAAAATGGTACTTTTTGAATGGACTAAATTCATGTATTTAGGTCTTAAAAACCTGAAAAAGGGTCTAAATTCATGAATTTATGTCGTTTTAAAGATACTATTTTTTTGAATTTTATGGTGTCCTGGAACGGTCTTTTGCCCATTACTGGTGATATGTCAAATTATTAATGATCAACTACTTAAACAAATATTCGACCTCTGATCTGTGATTAGAAAGCCACATTTTCACACCTCATTATTGACCTGAGAATATATGATTATCAACTGAAAGAAAGGATAAACTTCAAATCAGATAGAGACAAGCAAAAGAGGAAGCTTGAAAAGCACAAGTTGATTAGCAATTGATTTGTAGTACAGGCAATGAAATGAAGACAATGCCACTACACTATCAAAAGCAACATTCCGAGATAGAACAATGTTCCGGGCATATGGTTGCAATACCGCATAAATCAGTGAAAGGTTGAAGTGGAATGAGAACCAATGCGGGTAGTGAGAGAACTACGCCTCGAGTTGTAAATTGACGGCGCTAAATCATCTTAACTGATGCCGCATTATCGATACGGAGTGCCAACTTAAATAATTGCCCGGAGTACACCTTTAAACTTCAATACAGAAGGGTAAATAAAGGTAATCTGTCAATACAACCAAATATGCATGTTCATGAGTACGTCAAATACATACGTGGACGTATCTGAATAGGTATTTAGTTGAATATTCGGTACAATGATCTGTTGGTGGCAAGCGAGAATCAAGGCTCAAGGCTAATGATAGATAATACTGCAATCAAGGGATGCATCATCCTCATCCACGCAGAAGCTGATACAGAAGTTCGATATCATAGAGTAGGTATATTAGATAGAGTGTTAACTCCACATTTATTAAATCCGCATTTGTATGCACTTTCGATTTCATTGTATACAATTGGGTATAATGTTTTTTTTGCAGTTTTGAAGAAAATACTACGGAATTGAGTGATCATGACTGTAATGCAGAAGGAATTATGGTATTTTACAGATTCTCAGTGTCATGACAGCCTTGGAGATTTAATGTTTGTTAAATTAGCAATTCGATGGGTTTCTATTACTTTCATGCACAACCTCAAGAGTATTTTCTTATGCGTGATCATATGACAAATAGCCTGCCACGCAAAATCACATAATCAAAGACAATGATTTCAATTAACTTTGAAAGATTTGAATGGGTCCACATCACTATTCAGATTCAAGAAATGAAACATCGAATTTAGTCAATCATGAAATCATGCTGTTGAAAATTGAATTAAAAAACTTGAAGTTTCAGTCAAAAAAGCACAAATGATATCGCGACTTTTTCCATGAAGACTTCCATTATAATGCAGCTCTTGAAATTTCCGCTTAGTTAGGATTCTCATTAGCAAATATTCATCACTTTTGACATCCAACTTGTTTCATACTACTTATGATGGGGCGTCATGTCGGTAGTATACAAACTTGCGAAATTTTGACTTTTTTAAAACTGCTCAAATGATATTTCGACAACGTAATCTCCACAAAAAAGTAAATCTCTTCATACAAAGATTTTTACTATATACAGATACTCTTTCGAGTCGACACTTTACCTATATATCCCTACTCTACAGTCAAAGATCTTGAATGCTGCGGAAAGAAGACTTAATCAACAAATTCCAAATCCACATTTTGCTTTCTGAGCACACTAAAATAATGCAAATTCAAACAATTCCTACAGATTCATTTCCACACGTTCTTCTTCATTATACTGCATATCTTATCACTCGAGGAGGTCGACTATTGGTGCTTTATCCATTCTGTCAATAATCCACTGATACATTACTAAATGAACAACGAAGAAGTTACCACGATCAAACATGCTGGAGAGGAACGTGAAATCTGCAAAGGAAAGATCACAATTATCAAATTGAAATGCCGTAAAATATCAAAATTCCCTCTGAGCAGCATTATTGTTAAATCTAACGAGTTAAGACAAAATCGTCTATGTAGCCGAGGCTGCTTGGTTGATAACTCGATGAGTTAATTTTATACTTATATTTCGGCTGTCACAGCCCTTTTCAAAGTATAGAGTAGAAAAGATTTACAAATGGAGTACAAGGCTATATAAAAATGTTTTCAAAAATCAAAATGTCATGTATATACCACTGTACAGATATCTTGTCCTTCATCACGCCTGTTCAGAATCTTTCTGATGACATAAAAATATGAACAGTTATCCCACGTTCTACATGTCAGTCCCATTTGTATCAGATTATGTCAACAGAAAGATTGAAAGACCTTTTCAGCATGAGAAAATAAACATTCGCCTTTATCATCGCTCGAAAACATTACAACAAAAACTCAAGAAACCAAAACTGAAACAAACGTGCACAATGAAGAACTGTCCTATGAAAAATGACATCTGTGGCAGAAAAATGGTGGTATATAAGATCCAATGTTCATGCGGTTCTGCCTACATTGGAAGTACAGTGCGTCCCCTACACACAAGAATTCGAGAGCACTTATTTTACAACAAATCCGCCATCTATGATCACAAGCTCATCTGTCATGGCAGCCTCAGCATAGAAATTGTGTCACATGCTAAAGACGCAGTCGATCTTCGTCTCAAAGAGGCAGTCATAATCAAGACAGCCCAACCTGACCTGAACAGGCGTGATGAAGGACAGTGGTATATACAGTGGTATATACATGACATTTTGATTTTTGAAAACATTTTTATATAGCTTTGTACTCCATTTGTAAATCTTTTCTACTCTATACTTTAACCCATATTATACCACTGTCCCTAAAAAGGGACGCTTAATCTTTCGACTGTCAACGTCAAAATATAACATTAATGAACAAACTTAGAGATTAACGGGAAGCTATTTACCAAATATATTAATAATATACATGGATTTGTCTTGAATATTATCTGTACTACTACTCAGATGATAGAGTTCTGTATTTTCAAAATTTATTAGTAAAAAAATAAAAAAATATTTTCTAATACTCATTTACATGACCCATTATACTTAACTTCTAGAAATGTGATAATCCTTAGTTGTTTGATGCATTGTTGTGATGCAGTCAAAATATGATTGCAAAATAATTTATCTGTTTGGAGAAATAATCGATTATGTAACCGTCCCGATTTAGGGACGTTGGGTACGAATGACCCCCGTGACATTGAAAAATGAAAACATTCAGAGCGTCATTTGAATAAACTTCTGACTCATTTTATGTGTTGTGGTGCACATGTTCCTTTCATTTTTTCTAAATTTAGTTATGTTTTGTAAAATTATTTCAGTTAGTTTTTGTTTAAATCTCATGGAATTTGAATTCATGCAGTCTAATCTATGCGAAATCAAGAAATGGCGTCCAAAAAGACAAGAACCAAAAGTCGAAAACGGTAAGTTTTAATTTCATCTAAATAATTGTTCTCAGGGTATGCTATGATAATCGCAATGATCTGTATGTAGTAGAAGGTTAGTATCTACATTAAATGTGCCAGTCAATAGCAAGATTAATATTTTACCTATAGGTAGGGGTAGGCCTATAAATGTTGTATATAAACATATTGGCTACATATTAGTAATATCTCAATGGCGGTTAACCGACGATTGAATGAATAGCTATCCATTATCAAAATAGGCTGTAGGCTTGATAGTTGGACAGTTTACATCTGGTTTAATTAATTTACTTTGCAAAGTAGGCTACTGTTAATTTCTGTATCGCTCTCATTAGTTTGAAGCTTATTAGTCTACACTAGCGCTTTAATGATATGTTGCTATAATCATAATCTTTTCATTAGATATGGAATTATCTTAGTTTCTGTAAGGTAAAACGTCAATCGAATGCAAAATGATGACAAGCATCTTCATTCATCTTCTTTACATTTCAGGAAGATGAGTTATCAATTGCGGATGCCTCAAATCAACCAAAATCACGATTTGCCAAATACCGAAATCGAGAGTGCAGCAGAATTATATCATCTCGATGGAGAAAGGAAGATATTCCGACGAATTTATCTACTCAAAGAAGTTGGACAAACGATATGCCATCACTGATTAATGAATCCGATTCCCCTAGCACGATATTTGAAAAATGTTTTGATGACGATGTTATTTCTATGATAATGGAAGAAACTACAAGGTATGCTGTTAGTAATGGAAAACATAATTTTCAAGTGGCATCAAATGAGATACGCTTAGTTTTGGCAATTCTTATCATTTCTGGATACGTTCCTCTTCATAGAAGGAAAATGTATTGTGAGTTAAAGTCTGATGTTCACAACGAAGCTGTATCAAAGGCAATGTCCAGAAATCGTTTTGATGAAATCATTCGATATCTACATTTGGCAGACAATGACCATTTATCTTCGGACGACCGGTTTTCGAAAGTTCGTCCTCTACTTGACAAAATGAATGAGAGATGCTTGAAAATCCAGCCAAATGAACAAGAATTATCAATTGACGAGTCGATGACTCCATATTTTGGACGTCATGGCACCAAACAATGTATAAGGAATAAGCCCATTCGATTTGGTTTCAAAACATGGGTGTTGGCTGCCAGTGGAGGCTATGTAATACAATTCGATCCGTATCAAGGCAGTAAATCAACGTATGACAAAAATCTTGGATTAGGTTATAGCGTGGTCATCAATCTTCTTGATTCGCTTCCAAGCCACCTCCCCTTTTGTGTGACATTCGACAATTTTTTTACGTCATTACGTCTTGATGGTTGGTAGGGTATGCTCCTCGTATCCGGTAGTGGGTAATTCAAGGGAAAATATATTTCTGCGGATACTATAATATATTAAAATACAAATAACGCCCGACGTTTCGCTGTCAACCAGCTTGATCACGAGCAAAATTTATAATGGCACAAAGGTGATAAAAACTGGAAACGTGCGCAGAATGGAGTTACACGTCAGTGCGGGATAGTCACATGATTAATCAAGGTCACCTAAACATGTTAAGGGGTCTTGAGGTGCTACTTTTACGATACAAGTAGTGATGCTAAAAGTTCAAAAGCTAAACGAGAAGTGAAGCAAAGTAGTAGCGCACACACATCAGCAGACAGATAATTTCCTACCGATGCAGCCATTCATGAGGGCCGTTGAGTTCACCTCGCTTATACAAATGGCTTCAAGATAGGTCCGTTTATGCCAACTTCTCACATTATGATGCAATACTTCCCATTTGATATTGTGCTGGACGATATGCTGCGGATGAGATTCTTTGAAATGGTTAAACACTGTAGATGATTCTCTCTTGAAGTGCTCGTGAAGTCGAGATTGCACAGTGCGTGTTGTCTCCCCAATGTAAATTTTGTCACAAATAGAACATGAAATTCTGTATATGGCCCATTTACTAAAACATCTACCTTTCTGTTTTGCAGAGGAGCACGTTTCACAGGCTGTCGAGCATTCCTTTCGTTCTTTAGGAGGATGTAGGATTCTTTTGAGGGATCTTCCAGAGGTGAAACAAATACGAATTTTCTCAGTGAGACCAGTCCTTCGTAATACTCCTAGGACTTTTCTTTTGTGATCCTCACCAAGGAAAGGAACTTTAAGGACACTTTTGTTTGAGGAAACTTCATTTTCCTTCGATTTGGGATTATGAAAAATTCGCAAAGTTTTGTGCAAAAAATGATTGGGATAACCATTCCGTCGGAAACGATTGAGCACTCTATCAATAGATATGTCCATGTTTTGGTTATTTGTGGAGCGAGTTTTGGCTCGGTGTAGCTCTCCCAAAACAACAGAACGCTTGCGTGATACAGGTCCACTAGATTGCCATGGATAGATGGAACCGCTATGAATCTCTTTGAAATATAAGCGAGATTCGAAACATCCATTTTCAATATATGTTTCACAATCAAGAAATGCCAATATTCCATCGGTAGGTAGTTCCATAGTAAACTTTATAGATTGTGAGGCTGATTTGCTTATATCCAAAATCTCTTCATGGGAAATATTCCGAGGCCATATAAGGCTTTGAGCAAATGATTTTGATTGCGATGTGCATTTGATTTTGAGCAAATTGCCTGTTGGGACCAATTGGAAAAGATACATAGATGATATTTTCCTTATATGGCCTCGGAATATTTCCCATGAAGAGATTTTGGATATAAGCAACTCAGCCTCACAATCTATAAAGTTTACTATGGAACTACCTACCGATGGAATATTGGCATTTCTTGATTGTGAAACATATATTGAAAATGGATGTTTCGAATCTCGCTTATATTTCAAAGAGATTCATAGCGGTTCCATCTATCCATGGCAATCTAGTGGACCTGTATCACGCAAGCGTTCTGTTGTTTTGGGAGAGCTACACCGAGCCAAAACTCGCTCCACAAATAACCAAAACATGGACATATCTATTGATAGAGTGCTCAATCGTTTCCGACGGAATGGTTATCCCAATCATTTTTTGCACAAAACTTTGCGAATTTTTCATAATCCCAAATCGAGAGAAAATGAAGTTTCCTCAAACAAAAGTGTCCTTAAAGTTCCTTTCCTTGGTGAGGATCACAAAAGAAAAGTCCTAGGAGTATTACGAAGGACTGGTCTCACTGAGAAAATTCGTATTTGTTTCACCTCTGGAAGATCCCTCAAAAGAATCCTACATCCTCCTAAAGAACGAAAGGAATGCTCGACAGCCTGTGAAACGTGCTCCTCTGCAAAACAGAAAGGTAGATGTTTTAGTAAATGGGCCATATACAGAATTTCATGTTCTATTTGTGACAAAATTTACATTGGGGAGACAACACGCACTGTGCAATCTCGACTTCACGAGCACTTCAAGAGAGAATCATCTACAGTGTTTAACCATTTCAAAGAATCTCATCCGCAGCATATCGTCCAGCACAATATCAAATGGGAAGTATTGCATCATAATGTGAGAAGTTGGCATAAACGGACCTATCTTGAAGCCATTTGTATAAGCGAGGTGAACTCAACGGCCCTCATGAATGGCTGCATCGGTAGGAAATTATCTGTCTGCTGATGTGTGTGCGCTACTACTTTGCTTCACTTCTCGTTTAGCTTTTGAACTTTTAGCATCACTACTTGTATCGTAAAAGTAGCACCTCAAGACCCCTTAACATGTTTAGGTGACCTTGATTAATCATGTGACTATCCCGCACTGACGTGTAACTCCATTCTGCGCACGTTTCCAGTTTTTATCACCTTTGTGCCATTATAAATTTTGCTCGTGATCAAGCTGGTTGACAGCGAAACGTCGGGCGTTATTTGTATTTTGATATATTATAGTATCCGCAGAAATATATTTTTCCTTTTCATTACGTCTTGTTTCTGATTTAGCCGAAGAAGAATTCGGAGCAACAGGGGCAATCAGAGGTAATCGGCTTCAAAAATGTTTGATTTCCTCTTCCAAAGAATTAAGTAAACAACCTAGAGGAGCATTTGATTACCGTTACGATCGACAAAATGAAATCATAACTGTAAGTTGGAATGATAACAGCGTTGTTACACTGGTATCCAACATATACGGTGTCTTCCCTTTGAATAGCGCCAAAAGGTGGTCAATGAAAGAAAAGAAATTCATGCAGGTTGAGCAACCACGCATCGTACAAGCGTATAACAAAGCTATGGGAGGGTCGATCGTATGGATCAAAGTGTCTCTTGCTATCGAATAAACATCAGGACAAAGAAATGGTGGTGGCCTTTCTTTGCGCATTGCTTAGATATGGCATTGCAAAATGCCTGGCTATTATATAGAAAAAACAGTTCAGAAAAATTGGATCAACTGTCTTTCAGACGAGAGATTGTTGATGTCTACTTGCGACGGTATTCAGCTTCAAATGAAAATTCACCAGTAGCACGAAAGATTGCACGCTTGGATAATAAAGTCCCAGGTGAGATTAGACGTGATGGAAAAGGGCATTTCATCATCTTAGAAAGTACACAAAGAAGATGCGCCTATTGTGGGAAGAAAACTTACAGACGTTGCATGAAGTGCCAAGTGCCTCTCCACCTTGAATGTTTGCAAACCTTCCATCAATGACTTCTGATTTAAATGTTGTAAAAGTGAACAATCGATCACTGCATCAATCCTTGACTTGATGAAGAAGTGTAAATTTAATAAAAACGAAAAGAAAAAATCATATGTTATATATGTCTTATGCGGAATACCAGTACCCATTCGTACCCAGTGTCCCTATAAAGGGACGTTTACTAAATCGTATATAATTACTTATAACCTTGATTATTTTCATAAATAATGTCGAATTGGTGATTAATCAAAGTAGAAAAATGCAATTTTCAGAAAGAAAATAAAAAAATCAATTTTGGGTTAATATGGGTTAAAAAGGGCTGTGACAGGCGAAATAAGTATTAAATTAACTCATCGAGTTATCAACCAAGCAGCCTCGGCTGCATAGACGAATTTGTCTTAACTCGTTAGATATAAATTGAAATGCAATAAGTGTGAACTTTCATTTTACTTCACCTGCCTTCATTTACTGGACTATGAGCTGGTGAATTCTTTCAAGCAGGCCAAGCAAATATGCACATATGCGATCCTGCACACCGTTGAATTAAATAAAATCAACTCAATTGCAAAGAAAGCTCCGAACCAATCGCTGAAGGAGAAGATCAAAGAGTTGGGGAGATGAAATGAGGCTGTGAGAAGAAACAAACAGAGACTGTTGACTATCAATGCGTGTGGAGAACAAATGCGAGCAGAAGAAGCGAAAGAGTCAAAGAGTGAAGGACAAGATGATTTCATCGAAGAAAGTGAAGAAGACGAATTGGGAGACGACGGAGGTGATGATGATGATGATGAAGACCAAGGAGAGATCAGAAAACTGATTTTAAAGAAGTTCAAAGATTTGAACGAAAAGGTGAAAAAAGTTGAAATCAAGATGAAAGAGTCAAAGACAAGGGACAATCAAAATCTATAACATCAAACGCGACCAGCATTCCAACAACGAAGGTGTATGCAGAAGATTTGGACATTTTGCAAGAGGCTGCCATCACAACAGCAACAGATGCCATAACAGCCCTTATCGATCTTGGAATAACTGCGAGTATTATCAACCTCCGGGCAGCCACGATACCAGAACAAAGACTAATCACCCTACCCATAGAGTAGGGATATATAGGTAGAGTGTCGACTCAAAAGAGTATCTGTATATAGTGAAAATCTTTATATTTTTGTGGAGATTACGTTGTCCAAATATTATTTGAGCAGAAAAGTCAAAATTTCGCAAGTTTGTATACTACCGACATGACGCCCCATTATAAGTAGTATGAAACAAGTTGGATATCAAAAGTAATTAATATTTGCTAATAAGCATCCTAACTAAGCGGAAATAAAGCTAATTTGCACGGGAATTTCAAGAGCCGCATTATAATGGAAGTCTTTATGAAAAATTCGAGATCTTTCTTGGCTGAAATTTCAAGTTTTTAATTCAATTTTCAACGGCATGATTTCATGATTGACTAAATTCGATGTTTCATTTCTTGAATCCGAATAGTGATGTGCACCCATGTACATCTTTCAAAGTTAATTAAGATAAACTGTCTTTGTGATATGATGACGCTTTAGAAAATACTCTTGAGGTTGAGCATGATCCTAGGTTGAGCAGTTGAACCCATCGAATTGCTAATTTAACAAAATCTCCAAGGCTGTCATGACACTGAGAATCTGTAAAATATCATAATTCCTTCTGCATTACAATCATGATCACTCAATTCCGTGGTATTTTCTTCAAAACTGCAAAGGTTTGCATATATCTCACATTTGGTAACATTACCCAATTGTATTCACCTGGGCGTCATTCAATGAAATCGAAAGTGCATACAAATTGGGGATTTAATAAATGCGGAGTTACCACTCTGCATAATATACCTACTCTGTGATCTTACCGACAGTGAAGCGGCTACCCCGCAATATGTTTGATGATTAAGTGGAAGAAGAGAGTGAAACTAGTGATATGGAAAGATCATGCACTAAAAATATTTTACATTAATATCAATGGACTTGAGGATGGTGAATGATACTGACGTCGCTGATCTCATGTGTTTCACGGAAACCCACTTACAAGATGAAGATATCAAACCGGATAACAGTAATTACATAGGCTCTCATACAACAGTAACTACAGTTAGTCGCAATAAAAGTGGTAAAAATATCAAAGGCCTTTCAGTTTTACAAGTCTGCTACTAAATCTGAACAAATTGAGAAAACATTTTTCAACATCTGGAAATCTAATGATATTGAAGATGACAAATAAAAAATGGACCGGTGTTATAGAGCGGTCTCTCATTTTCTGCGATACTGGATTCTAGTGTACAAAATGTTCAAAGAGGAGAATGAAGATTCAGCCATAGTCCTTAAAGAAATACTTGGTCATATTATAATGCATAGTGATTTCCTATGGAAAGGAAGTTGGATAGTATATGAAAATGATACAAATTCTCACCGCTGTGTAATGCTATCTTTATGCGTCAAAAGATTGTTTATGAAAATTATTGATGAAAGATTGAATTTATGGGTAAATAATACATAGCATCATTCATCATGCCCAAACTGGGTTCAAAAGGGAAACTCTGCATTAGCTAATATCTTTATTATAAAGGAGCTAATTTAAAAAAATAGGACAGATCATATCTATGTATCCTCTATTGATCTCTCAAAAGCATTTGATTCCCTTTCAAAACATGGGTTATTGTCCAAATTTCAGGAACATGATATTTCATGATTTCCATCAAATTTTGATTAATAGGGAAACAACTCAACTCTCTATAATACAATCTGGAGCACCTCAAGGCGATAATTTGTCACCAACTTTATTCTCATTATACATAGATGGACTGATGAACTCATTAAATGTAGCGATTTATATGCGATAAAAATTGGTGACTTTGCTTTGTCTTCTCTGATATACGCTGATGACATCCCAATTATTAGCAACCTATGCACAAGAAGTAGGTACGCCGCACTGTAACACAAAAGGGTTTGAAGTTCTATTTATTTAACATGTACTCAGATAGATACAGACATCACTGTATTGCTGTCCTTTCGCTGTAAAGATGGGTCTAAGCTCCGAAAGGTTTCGGTGTGCAGGAGGTGCATTTACAAATGTCTAAAAATATAACATGCTTGGTTTGTAAGATTTCTAATCCATACATGGGCCTCCGTTTGAACATGACTACTAAAAGCAGTATATAATCTGAACAAAATAATATATTTCTCATACGATGATGAAAATGATCCCAGCAGCCATTTATAATAGATTATAATGCTTGCTAATTTAAATTATTGGTGAAAGCAGTTCCTAATGAGGAATGATGGCGTTCTCCAATCCTCAAGGGTACAAAGGCAATGCTACTGTAACCATTGGATTAATCAGTTCTAGACACTGCCGTATAAACATTCAAAACAGACATCTAATGTACCTTACCGACTACAGATGCTGATAGTGGAAATAGAATAGGAAAATGGTCACCACAGGTTAAGGAAATTGAAAATGGATATTATAAAACAACAGGAAACCGATGAATAAAAATTGGAAAAGTGGAGGTAAAATATGGAAATACAACGATGCTACTACACCAATTACAAGTCAACTATATATGACACTGTACACAGTGGATAATGGTAACAGTGGATAAGTGGAAAGTGGATAATATAGGTAAACAATAGAGCTACAATGACACTCTACTACACCGAAAGCAATGAAACTATACACGATATACCTAAGACTACACATGGAAAATACTATTTCTTCACTTGACTTTGTTATCGCCAGTTTCTTCATCCGTCTATAATACTTCATGTAATTCCACATTTCTTCATTTGAATTACAATACATCGACCACTACTTCAGCTACCGATTAAGGGATATAAAACATAATACTGCAGTCCGTCAGTCATCAGCAGGTACTCGTCTAGTTGTGTTTCGACCCCTAACCTGAACACTCAAACCCAGACGAGCGGGGTCCCACACATAGTGTCTGAAAAATATTGAATAAGTAATGATATGTCTTGAAAGATGTGTCACAAAGATAAATCAGACATCATTCAATTGTTGCGTTTCCCAAATGTAAACTGATCCCATCAATAAATACAGTATTGAAATTGTAATTCTAGTATAATTAAGTGAGAATTACGTAGGGAGGCCTAAATTCAGTCTGCTGAGAACAACTTCTGTGGTCATAGAAGTTGATAACATTAAAACCTCTAGAATGGAAGTAAAGCTTCATGCAATACACAATAGTGGCACAAAAATCGCACGCATTTTGACTTAGATTCGTTTGTCACCGGCTGTATGATTGGGTTAGAATCAGTCACATGTGTGATTCTAAGCTTTTCATTGGCTCTTCATGCCCAAACTTAATTCCGCCGAATGTGCCGCGACCTTGAGTCAATTTCCATTCTAGTCAACTTCAGATAAACAACAATCTATTTCTATACCTGTTGTTTAGCATGGTCTTATTTGTTTGTTATTTCTTATATTTTTATCATCTTTGTTGGACGTACACGGATAGCCGATTGCTTAATCCATGAAATCATGAAATGTCCTATTAGATATACCTGAATCTGAACGAGTCGCGGACAGACTTTTATTATTGCTGATTCGGTGCGGATAAGGTACAGATACAGCGCGGATGCGGATGCGGATCGAAAATTCTGCACTATTGCGGACGCGGATCCAGAGAATTAAGTTTTGTCCACAATTTTAAAGAGCTAATTGTACCGAATGCAGCATATCAAAGTCTGAGCATTTTTCCACGAGTGGACTTTCTTTTTCGATTCCGCATCTCTCAAGTCAATTGCGGCGGTGGAATCATAGGATTTTGTGTAGATGTTCCACTGAGATCCACAAAAACAGCAGAGAAATTAGTCGTTTCATCTTGGTGGCGGCTTCTGTGGATATGGGTTGGAATCACAGAATTAGTCTGCTTGTTCCCTGGCCGTTGTTTCCTAGAAGGGCGGAGTACGATCTCGCATGCGATAATGAAATGGCACACACCTCACACCATCTACAGTTGAACGATAAGTTGTCAATGAATAAGTAGTGAGCCTCAGACAGAACCCAGTGGCGTGCGTGTCATACACTTTGAGTTCTTCGTTCGGTACACTTAGCTGTCACAGTACCTTTCATTGATAAATCCTACGAAGAGATGGAATGAATTGAATTTCTCACGCCTGTCAACTTCAAAGCAAAGAATCTGACGGACCAACATTAACGAGAGAACTTGTGCACAATAATCTGAATTCCTCGAATCTGAAGGAATCGTGGCAATCGAAGCATTTTGAAGGAATTCACAGCAATCCGCAAGAGACACACGACTGTTTTTCCCATCTCTGTAAGGTACTAGGAATTCCTGTTTGCCCACTTACTAAGTTCCAGCATTTCCCATCGTTTTCAATTAGTTTTCTCTTCTAGTAAAGTGAAAAAACAATCGAATTTTTTGGTTAGAATGGAATAGAATGATCTTCATTGCCTCAAATAAATGTAAATCGATGAGCACATTACATAAATAAAACAGAAAGATCATAAGAAAACTAGGCTGCGGGCAGTACTTGATATGGGAGTTATCGACTCTTTTCTAACGTGCTTGAGGCCGTAAATGTGGAGATTCGACTTCGATCTTGGTGGGCGAGGTAGAAAGATACCACTGAGGAATGGGCGTCTTTGGATGCAATCTGGGAGAATAAGTTGTCACATACCCTTTTACTGGCGGTCATCAGAACATCGTTCATGGTGTCCACCGACATTCCGGCAATCCGATGCTGGGAGTTGGGAAGCAGTTTCTCAGGGAAGTTACAGAAAGCAGGAAAGACATGCAGCAAAATGCTACGGATACAGGAAATGTAGGAATATGCACTCCTTCGGACATCCTGATCTTCTGAAGTTGCGAATTGTAAGTACATGTTCTGCGCGAGGCTGATTTTATGACTTTAGTCACGAGCAACATCAAGCAGTGGAAGGCTATTGACCAGAGAAATGATAGAAACGTTTGAATTTGATGCATGGGCGAGATTGAGGCATTTGCTCGTCATTATGTCCATAACCTCACATTTTTCATGATTAAGATGGAGTCTTATTTGTGTCTCGTTGAGGTAAGGAATCAAGAATCAACGAGAATTGGGCCTTCACATGAACTGATTGTCACGAAGATAAGAAAAGATGACGATAATTTTACATGGAGCTCTGATAGCTCCAAAGCAACTTCACAAGCTTCACTGCTATCTCAATCAGTTCAAAGAAACTTACCACACTAACGCCTACCCACAATCCTGCCAATCCTCCAATGTTTGACATGAATTGGGTGCAAGTGAATTGGAAGTTGTCGTGAATGTATTGAGGATTTTCATCTGACGTGAAGGTTAACTTCATTGCAAGTCGGTTGCGTTGAACATCTTTGAATACATTTTCCATATTTTGTGATAAAATAGAAACGGCTTTCTTTTTCCTCAGATTTTCATGTATCACTCTGTTTGAATACGAATAAGTCAAAAGATTGCAGGTTCGCTTTGTATATTGATGACATCCAGTGTCAAATCTTTCATTTTCATAGATACTTTTCGTTATGAAGTAGTAGAGCTTATTATTATAGTCCGCCACTGTCATGTTGAATTCGGTTTTATTTAAACACAGTCGAGGCGATTCTGCAAAATCAAATTTAAAGATCGGTAAATCGCTTGAATAACATCCGACCTTCATCAAAAAATCCTTTTGCTTGTTGAAGGCTACACAGTCATCAAAGCGGCCTATGTATTTTCTGGTTTTTGTAAGAGTTACGTCAAACACTTCAAATTTGAAAGGTTCTTCTACACACTTATTTTTCTTGTTTATCCATTGATAACGTGTCTGTAATAAAGAGATTTCCACTGCTTCATCTGCATATATATCCAATGCATATCGCAGACCAAATATACTTTGGCCAGGAGGTGAAACGTAGACACACACCTTCAGATATTCTGGCGGGTTGAACGTGAGGTAATCCTGCCCATAGAATGCAAGAAGAAATTTCAATTGTTCGATTTTTCCGTTGAAATCATTTGTGAAAACCGTTCCTTTGAAAGTATAACAGATGTTCATAGATATTCTGCCTTCTTCTGCTTTCCAGAATATAAAGGAATTATCATCTTTTGCTCCATAGGACTTAGTGCGTGCTCGATTAAGAAAAATCAGTCGAAAGATTAGTGAAGGCTTTGTTAATCTGAACTTTCTTGCATCAATGCTGGACAACATCTGTTTCAATATCCAACGACGCATCTTCAATTTGTTGTGCCGATGGGAGAATATCCCGTATTCTCTGGTCATCCTTTCATCAAGCTTCCGCCACACATTCCACTGCCAGCGTTTCCTAAGCTTTGTAAATGGAATAGGAGAACTCGGATTACATATTGTAATATCAGGCCATTGAAATCCATCAGGATCATCTTCAATCGTTGTAGAAATCGGCCACTCGAGATATTGTTTGGTAATGAAGTACAAATTCGTCAGGAAACCACAAAGTCCCGAAATCATCAAAATCATCCACAACGCTTTCGCCAACTTACCTCTCGAAGAAAATACATGTGAGAGTCCAGCTACGGAACTGCCGCCGATCAGTTCTGTCAGTTCTACTTTTTCAGTTCTCACTTTCACAGGAGCCGAGTCAACTTGAACGGCAGCGTCTTCACTGAAGTGATGGAGGCTATCAGAATGCATCGATGAAGAAAAGATGAAAAAGTAGAGATGAAAGAAAATATAAGAGAGGGAGATAGGGGTATGAGGGAGAGATGCAGAGGGAGAGAGAGAGAGAGGTGAGGGAGAGATGCAGAAAGAGAGAGAGAGAGAGGTGAGGGAGAGATGCAGAAAGAGAGAGAGAGAGGTGAGGGAGAGATGGAGAGAGAGAGAGAGAGATGGAGAGGGAGATAGTGGTGAGGGAGATAGATGGAGAGAGAAAGAAAGAGAGAGAGAGATGGGGTATGATGTGGGGGGAGAGAGAGAGAGAGAGATGGAGAGAGAGAGAGAGGTGAGGGAGATAGATGGAGAGAGAAAGAAAGAGAGAGACAGGGAGAGATCGAGAAAGAGGGGGATGAGGGATATATATATATATATTAAAAGAAGGTGCTCGTGCTGAATATCCTCTTGATTGGAATCAAAACTTCGTATTCGTTAATGAGCAACGAAATAGGACACTCTTTTGGCAATCTTCTCTGACCAGTAAACGCTCAGCAGTTGGCTGAAGAATTTCCACTTCTAACGCGTTGGTCCAGTTCCAGTGGCTGGTATTACAGAAAAATCATGGAAGCTCGGTGAACAAAAGCGCTCACTGACAAGGTGTGAGAATGTCATGTGAACGTTCGCCTGTATCTTCCATCTTCCACAGTTTTCATCAAGCAGGTTTTTACTTTGCTGGCAAATTTGTGCAATCTTCAAATCTAAAGAATTTGAAGCGATCGAAGCAGTCGGAAGGAATCAAAGAGTCGACATTGTCAATTCATAGAAACACTTCTGTCCTAAAATAGCACTTTGCATCGAAGATTTGCTTCCTGCGGTGGAAAAAACACTCTTATACACTCTACGCCACTGAAATGACCACCTGAACTTTAAGACTGTTGAGAACGCGAATATTAAACATGTTGTGACTGCACTCACTTCCTCGCTTCATGAAGCTGCTGCGACGAATGATTTAGAACTGGTTTGATAATGTAATTATGTCTAGGTTACAATGCCACCGATGATTTATTAGAATTCGATAACCATCATGCGTTTGACTGGATTTCTGATACAAATTAATGATCAACATTTATCACTAATCTCATCAATTTTCAAGAAATTTAAGTGGTTGTGCAGATGATTGAGCACTTTATTGTGAGAGGTCGTTCAACGATTATGCAGTCTGTTGTCGGCTGCTGAAATGATTGCGACGAATTGTGGAAGAGGGAAGTGACCTGGCTATTATGAATCGGTCTCATTTTGATGAAATGTCACATTTTGTGAAATGTCCATGAATTTCAAAACACGCCGAATTCAAGGATTAATCTAAACCTTCAGATTAGCCTTTCGACCACACATTAATCAAAATTCAGTAGATGACATTTCAACCCACTAAATTATTACATTAATTAACATCATTTTTCGCACAATATTTGAATAATTTGAGCCGACACACGACGAGTTCCACTAGCCATGATTTCAATAGAAGATTAATAGCGTCAACCAGAATATAATGATACTGGTGCAGTGGCCTCGTGGTAGAGTGTTCGCTCTGCGTCCGGGAGACCTTGGTTCAAGTCTTGGTCGGGTCAAACCTAAGATTTTCAAAATAGGTGCACTCTGCATCCTTGCTAAACAACTGATATATAACAACTCAGCTGCATGGAAGAAAGGCTTCGTTCCGTGTCAAATGTACATTCGTGTAACAAGGTTCATTTATTTTATTCTATACTTGACGATCGATTGAAATTGTTGACAAGCAACTAGTACAGGGGCTCCCAACCTAGGGTACGCGTGCCCCTTGGGGGTACGCAGAACATGGGAGATTTATAATAATTTAATTTTACTTTCATTACTTTCATGTTCATGGGTCAGTTGAACTATTAAACTTTGTGCGCATTCCGCATTGGATTGTCATCATCTGGCCTTGAAGCAGCCGTTGCTAATTAGCGACCACCAATCACATACTTATATGAATCCGGATTCTCCACCGTAGTAATGCTTAAAAGCAAACAAAGAGCTCGTTTGATGTTGGAGCATGGCTTTTGCTGCGCTTGTGTTGTTACATTGAGGGAAATTATTTGATGACTCCCGAGGGCTTTAGCCCGAGCTCTCAACGAGCTCACGAGTTATGTCAGAGAATCGTATAGCTATCCTCTATCCGTTACGAAGTATGCCAGGTTATCAGGACCATAGATATCCGTGATAAAATCCCTCTCTACCAAGATTTTCCATGGGAACAAATTTTATCAGATATAGAAGGGATTCTGAAATACGATTCTACAACTGAGTAGTAATCTGGTATACTTTATAGGTATGAAAAGGAAGGAAATTAACAGGTTCAATATAAAATTCAAAATTCACACCGACGTCTATGTACAAAAGTCCATGTAATTATGACATGTAGATTATGAAATGAAGAAGCGGCTACGAAACAGGCAGTATTGGGTTATATAGTACCAATAGCATCATGATGATGACCTGACTAGATAGGAAAACACATGGTACATAGTAATGGACTTTTGATACCAAAGGCATGAGTTATCAGTACACACATGCAAGTATAAACTTAGCATAAGAAAAATGAAACCCACCATCAACAGCAAAATCGAGCACAAGATTTGATTAAATTTTCCGTAATGTAAAATAATGAAACACGACAATATTTCATATCATAACGGTATCAGATTTCTAATTCACACATCATATGTATTTGACATCCTTGAACTCTGCTAAGTACATTACATTCTTCCAATTATTTTATACTATTTCATACTTGCATGCGTGTACTGATAACTCATGCCTTTGGTATCAAAAGTCCATTACTATGTACCATGTGTTTTTCTATCTAGTCAGGTCATCATCACGATGCTATTGGTACTATGTAACCCAATACTGCTTCCTTTTATGTTCAATCTACATGTCATAATTACATAGACTTTTGTCGGTGTGAATTTTGAATTTTATACTGAACCTGTTAATTTCCTTCCTTTTATACCTTTTTATACCTGAAGATAGTTTACGGATGTTGACTGAAAATAAAATTGCTCTTTCAAATTCACCTCATAACAGCAGTGGATTGACAATCGCTAAAGAAGAAGAAGTAAGCCTTGATCCTACCTTTGTGGGCTGACCATCCCCTCCCAGTCTGATGGACAAGCAAAAAGACTTCATTGGATTCCTTGTCTTGCTCTTACGGGAAGCTCTTCCTTAGCGCTATTCTTCATTTGACAAGTATTGAGTGATGCCATCTAGCATCTGAAATGAATCAATCATTTTCATGATAAATCATCGCAACAAGACGTTGAATTACTTGAGCTAAAATAATGGAGCTAACGTACTACTTTAAGTTTAAATGAGTAATACTAAAATATGTAACTGGAAAGTGGAATGTGAGGATATTTCAGTGACAAATGTGCGGTTTGTCATGTTCAAAATGTACATGAAAAGTTCAGAAGTAGCCTATCACGAAAAGCAGCACGCGCGGAATTGGGAGAGGCATCATAAGAGCTCGCCCAGAACTTTGTGGTAATTAATAAGCCTCTGTCAAAGTTATGTGAATGCAAAAACATGTAGTGATCTGAATGTGAATGAGAATGTCTGCTGTCCAGTGAACATATTTGCGGCACATAATGTTGTGTTCAACATGTGTCTTTGGCATCAATGGTTTTTCGGCACGATGCTGGACGGAAATTTAAGATTCTCCTTTATAGCCTGGCAGCCAGCACGAGTTTCTGCAGGGAACGAGGCCGACAATGAGACTTTCACAGAATGATGTACACCTCATAGTCCGGCAGCCAGCACAAGTTTCTGCAGGGAACGAGGCCGACAATGAGACTTTCACAGAATGATGTCCACCTCATAGTCCGGCAGCCAGCGCGAGTTTGTTCAGGGAACGAGGCCGACAATGAGACTTTCACAGAATGATGTACACCTCATAGTCCGACAGCCAGCACGAGATCCTGCAGGGAACGAGGCCGAAAATGAGACTTTCACAGAATGATGTGCACCTCATAGTCTGACAGCCAGCACGAGTTTCTGCAGGGAACAAGGCCGAAAGAGAGACTTTCACAGAATGATGTACATCCTGTGCCTACTTTGAATCTGTACGTCTGTGGAGTTCTAGTGAGTTCCTCTTCTTGTCAGACAAGATCAAAGAAAAACACATTTAAATCCAATGGGACGCAGATTGCAGTTTTTGGTTAAAATGAAATTTCTGTTTTCTCTGATTAAACGAAAAGTAGTAATCCCAAAGACATAATTTTTGGCATGGAATGTCTTCAGATCATTTCCTATGATATGTATGTGCTACTATCATGCATCTAATCGGCAATGCATGTGAGAATGTTGTTGAATGTGAATAAAGTTGCTGAAAATGCTTTTGTTTGCCGCTACTAAGACGCTCGCCAAATCTAAATGTGTTTAGCTTTACAGACAGGGGTTCATGAAAATGAGAGGAAATGCGCCGATTGCTAGATCCTCAGAAGAAGAAAATTACTGAAACATGCAACAGTTGTAGATTCTTGACACTTAAGTTGATTATCAAAATGCTTTTCGATATAAAAAGAAATTCTAATAACCATTCAAAGTACACTGATAAGCTACTGGAATCTTCTTATTGTCAGTCCCTGGAAGCCGGCATCGTTTAGGCTACGCTATCATGACAACGCTTGTCCACGGCGTATACTGTTGTTTTCAATACCATTCTAGCAGGGGTGCGGAGTCGGAGTCCTATCATTTTTGCTGGAGTCGGAGTCGGACTCCGGACTCCGGCCTATAACTAGACCCGAAGTAGAGAAAAGAGAAAAAGGAGAAGAGAAAAAAGTATCTATTTGTCGTAATGGAAATCAAAAATTACAGAGACAATTATGAAAAAACAGTTATTTGCAAGCAAGGTCAGAGAGACCATTAATGACCAGGGGCCTATTCTTCGATTGATAACAAGTGTTAAAACAAGTAACTTAGAACAAGTGTAATGGATCATAACGAGTGTTTGTGTCCTTCAATCACACATATTATATCTTTCACTTGTCATGATTCTAAGAATTTTTGACGAGTGAATGTAGAAGCGTTATATCATTTAATTATGGATTTGCATTCAAGACGGTCGCGCGAATATCATGTGAGAGTTAACTTTTCGCTGTGGGATAGTGAGTTCAAAGAGCGCTTTCTATTTTCATGTGCTGAAGTTGAAGAGATATTGACTGATATTGGTGTTTATCTAAAGAACGATAAGGAATTCTATTATTGTCTCGAACCACATCATCGCTTTCTCCTTGCTCTAAGGTATTACGCCAGTGGAGACTTTTGATACAGTGTCGGGGATTCACATGGGATTTCGAAGACAGCAGTGCACGCTTCTGTTTCAAGGGTCACAGTGATTCTTAATGAAGTATATTTTGAAGAAGTAGTAGCATGGCCGGCTGATGAAGAAGCTCGGAAGCTGATTGCTGGTCAATTTTACGCAACACACCGATTTCCAGGTGTTTGTGGAGTCATCGATGGAACCTTGATTGAAATTCTGGCACCATCAGATAACGAGAACCAATTCGTCGATAGAAAAGGTAAACATTCCTTAAATGTAATGGCAATTGCCGGCCCGGATTATCAATTTCTTGGTATTAACGCTAACTGGTCGGGTGCCGTTCATGACGCTCGTGTGCTTCGAGAAAGTAAGATATATCAACGATTCAATGAAGGATGGCGTCCAATTCCAAACGGTGTGTTAATCGGCGATTCAGCATATCCACTATTAGAATGGCTAATGACAGCAATCCTGAAGCCCGAGGATGAGCTTATAAGAGCGGAAAAGAGGTATAATCACTCTTTGCGTAAAACAAGGTTTATAGTTGAGAATGATTTCGGTATTCTAAAGTCAAGATTTCAATGTTTACGTTTCATTCGCGTTCGAAATCCTAAGAAGGCTGTTTTGATTGTAAATGCATGTGTGATTTTACACAACATCCTCATTGCCACAAAACGTGACTTTAGACAATTACCTGAAGTCGAAGATGGATCGTTCGAATCAAATGTGTCTTCACCTGAGGAATTTCATGCCTCAAATCAACAAAGACGAAGAGGTTTGGCCCGCCGAAATCTGATTGTTTCCATGTTTGATATCTAGATTTGCAGTTGTTTATGCTAACACAGTAAATGGTATATTTCAAACAACCGATGCTATTCTTTTCTTAGATACCAGGTATCTAAAATCTGATAATTATTTCAAGACGGTTATTTTAAAAGTCAAATGAAAATTATAACACATCTGAATATAGTTTATACAGTAATTTGTAGATGTAGTAAGAATGAGGCTAAGATGTAGAGAATTGCAAACATTAACATCTCACCGATCGAAGGTCAGGGCGCCGTTGCAATAGAATCATTTAACCTGTATAATATTCATAAATATTAGACATTCAAGTCAATGATCGAAATAAGTTACATCAACCGAAGTCAAATAATAAAAAACACTTGAGATTCTTCTACAAATTGTCTTCACTTTTAAGTTTCATCAGTTTGTATTTATAATATTCATTCATATCTCTTTGTCCATCCTTGCCCACGGGATACCCAAGCACCACCATTTCGTTGTGAATCTCTTTCCATTTGGCCTTCCTCTTCTCCTTCGTAATTCCTTTGGAATCATCAAATTTATTGAACAACAATTCCTTATTTTCGATCAATCTTTGTAGGAGAAGCTTCTTACCAGTGGTCTCGAATTTCGGAAGCATTTCGTTGTCAATTAAAGAAAAGTTGTTTCTCGTTAGGTGAATGCGTACACAAAATCTATATTGACAATAACTGTCACGCAATCGTCAAGGTGATCGAAATATCCAATCAGAAACTACGTCGAATTCCACTACTCCGAGTCGCGCGCTTCAGTCATGGAAGAACTTGCGCGGACATGCGTGCTCTTCACATAACGCTGATCCTTCATGTAAAGCAATTAGGCGCAAAATATTGAATGACGGTACAGATTTTTTTTGATGTAGTAAAAATATATATATTATCACAACTGTTAACTAAAACATTTAGCTGTAACGGGACGTTTTTGATGTTCTACGGTAGTTGTTTAATTTGCATTATTTCAGCTTCGGTGGACTGAAATGGTGAATGATTTTATGTGAAACTAACCAATGACGATCGCCGTTATAAACTTAGTGTACTTGTTATCTTATAACAAGTGTATAGAATTTGCATCGAAGAATTGCGTTACTGATTACCTATTATAAATCACTCTTTACTAGTTGCTTGTTATTACACACTTGTTATCAATCGAAGAATAGGCCCCAGAGAGCTTAAAACGACGAAGCTATTTTGCCGGCGATTAGTAGTGCACATTAGGACCAAAACATGTTTTCGTATAGATTTAGGAATAATGCAACACAACGGATATCCGGGCTGCAAGCACTTGTTGTAGAAGCTTTTAAAAGCCGCCAGTCTAATTGCATGAAATCTTGTCATGTCATTGCCACAAGAGCATGGTGCAGGGCAAATCAGTCGCCTTCCTCGTTTATACAAACTGTTGATAATATGATCAATTTCATAACTGAGAACACCAAATAACTGATACATACATGCTTACTTTATTACAATACATGATTAAATTTTCTATTAACTGTGGAAAATCAACCACAATTCGTCATGTTGTAGAACATCATTCAAGATTTTCAACAAATATCTAAGACGTTTTGAGCATCTTCTTAGCAATAAACTGAAATGGGAATCCCATTTTAAAGTTTCATTCCACACAACACCAAGTAATTTGCATTCGCTGGCAATTTCAAAAGGGAAAGGAAAATACATCTCAAAGTTTTTCTTTCTTATATAAACACATTATGTTTTTGACAAATTTAATTTCAGATAATTCTTTTCTGCCCAGTCATTTATAGTATAAAATTCAGATGTAATCATTTCGATAGATTCAGGTACATCAGATTTAAAAATTGGACGCACTTGAGACACGTCATCAGCATACATGATTAATGATGTGTTATGAGACAGGGACATTATGTCGTAACAATACAGAATGAACAAAAACGGGCCCAAAAGGGAACCTTGAGGAGCTCCGCTAAGCACCTGCAACTCTGAGCTAACAATTGACCCAAATTTGACCCTTTGATAACGATTACTTAAGTAAGAAGACATAAACTCAACAAAACGTATAGGGAACTGAAGAAGTCTTAATTTCTGAAGCAATACTTTGTGACTGATGGTATCGAAGGCCTTTGAAAAATCATAATTCAAGAGCATGCAACCAGTAGCATCAGGTTTTTCTAACAATTCTGTAATAATATGATGTAAGGTAACAAGACAGGATGTTGTACATGAATTTACAAATTGAATGTACAAATTGTACAAATTGAAAGCTGGGTACACGTTCATAGAACGCAGTACGCATGGTCGAAAGTATATGATGCTCTAAAAGTAAAGCCGGGACAGTTAAAAGTGTGATGGGTCGAAGATTTTCGAAAGAGACAGGAGAACATTTCGGAATCGGAGACACAATACATTTTTTCAAATCTTTTGGAACAAAACACTGAATTTTATTATGTTACACAGTGGCTCACAAACATATGGCGACGCTAACTTATAGAAACGGTTGCAAATTCCGTCAAAGCCCGTAGCTTTATTAGTAGACTAGTTCTCTAAGAACAGAAAAACATCATGCGGGCTAGTTAGGGGACACCAATCAATTTGTATCAGTAAAATACAAACAAACTATCTATTCTCGTGCATAGCTGTCACTGTCAACTTTCTCCGTCAAACAAAATTACAGAGACAGCAGTGCATGCAAAGCTTGTAATAGTTGAGGGAATGAACCATAATAGTGAGAAAAGGATTGTCTTTTCACTCGGTGATTTAGTAGAGAAGACAAGCCTTCCTAGCCTCGATCACACCTACGCACCAAAGGTCACATCAGAGACAAAAATGAAATGCTAGTTTGTTTGAGAACATTACCTCTTACCCTCACGTTAATCGTGTGTGATGGCTCCTCTACAGCGCATATTAAAATCGAATGTGTACTCATATTTTTTGAAGAAGGGGTATTTTCCTGTCTGGTAGAGACTGGAGAAAAACCGCGTGAAGCACACATCAACAAGATGGGAGGAGCCGAGTCGCATGCATCCAACTTAAAGCGACATTTGATAAGCTTTCATCGAAAATGATTGATAATTGATACAAGAATGATCACTAAAGATAGGTTCAGGTAACCCTATAATGATCTATGATGCAGGCTACCAGTTTTTTCAAAATACTAGGCTATATATACTTGCCACCCGGAATCGGAGTCGGAGTCGAAGTCCTATCAAAATGATAGGACTCCGCATCCCTGCGTTCTCTAGGCCTTTATCATCATAGAGAATCGGATGTGTTACTCCTTACTTTATTGATGAACGTTAGTCGCAATAAGTTCACTTTACTTTTTCATTATTCGATAAACATGTAGGCCTGTATTTTCACAATTCAAACCTATCAATATCGCATTTCAATCAAGAATATGTTTCAAGTATAGGTGTAAGAATATGAATTATTATAAAAATATTGTTATAAAGCTGTTGTGCATTATTTTTCTGAATAACACGCATTTTGTTGATTTACGAATTTCATTCATCGTAAAATGCAACAGACGTCCATGCTGGAAGGAAATCGCTTGGCTCTATATAAAAGATCGAAAACAGGCATTCCATGAAGCTAGAAGGGTAGGAAAATGTAGAAATCTGGCCTCGGATTTCTACGATTAACCTCCCTGCTGATCTCAAAGAATAGCTTGTCTTCTAAATCTGTGGCAAATGTCCCATACCCATCGTGATTACACAAATATTACTATGAAATGTATCTTGCACTCCCAGAAGGACTAGATTAAAAATTTGCCCTTCAACATTTTTCATGTCATGGTAATTTACCCTCACATATTTAGAGGATAAGGTTGTGTAAAATGAATTTATAACCGAAAGTGAAGTTTTGATTTGAGCTCGAGTAGTAAGTAAAACTCCACCACTGGACCTCGCAAGATGGCCGCCGTCGAAGAAAGTCGCTGACCTCCCACCTCTGGAACGACAGAGTGTCGTGGTGGACTTGGCCGACCGCCAGGTTTTGACTTGAGGCTATAGTGTGTGATGTTTTTCGTGCAATCTGATGAATGTAGGGTTGAAAATGGGCTTTTTCGAGTGGACGCAGTGCTCGGATGTGAAAACGGAGGCCAGATTTGGATTCAGCGTGAAATTCTGCATCTGTATGGTGAATTTGAACGCAATCAAAAAGAAAAATTTTCGCTGACGTCCCCACCCCCAAGGGCACCGACCTTCCAACTTTGCTTCTAGTGGACGGATTTTGTCGTGCAATAGCTCGTTTGAAAGCTAAGAGTGAGACAAATTCACTGAAAGAATCGGCTTGTTCATATCTGTCTTCGTTTAGATGTGAGACGCCATTTAAGATTTTGGGAGATTGGCGAAAAACGACAGAGTTAGAATTTTGGACGTTTTGGGCTGTAGCGCCAAAACGAAGCATCGGATGGGAAAACGGATTTCAGATTTGGAATCAGCGTCAAATTCTCTATCAACATGGTGAGTTTCAAGTCAATCGGAGAGAAAAAATTTCAGCATTTTTCGAAAAAACGACAGAGTTAGAATTTAGGACGTTTTGGTCTGTAGCGCCAAAACGAGGCATCGGATGGGAAAACGGAGGCCAGATTCGGATTCAGCGTGAAATTCTGCATCTGTATGGTGAATTTGAAAGCAATCGGAGAGAAAAATTTTCGCTGACGTCCCCCCCTCGGTAGAGCTAGCTTCGATCTTGGCTTCCAGTGGACGGATTTTGTCGTGCAATAGCTCGTTTGAAAGCTAAGAGTGAGACAAATTCACTGAAAGAAACGGCTTGTTCATATCTGTCTTCGTTTAGATGTGAGACGCCATTTAAGATTTGGGAGATTGGCGAAAAACGACAGAGTTAGAATTTTGGACGTTTTGGGCTGTAGCGCCAAAACGAAGCATCGGATGGGAAAACGGAGGCCAGATTCGGATTCAGCGTGAAATTCTGCATCTGTATGGTGAATTTGAACGCAATCGGAGAGAAAAATTTTCGCTGAAGTCCCCCCCCCGGCACCGACCTTCCAACTTTGCTTCCAGTAGACGGATTTTGTCGTGCAATAGCTCGTTTGAAGGCTAAGAGTGAGACAAATTCACTGAAAGAATCGGCTTGTTCATATCTGTCTTCGTTTAGATGTGAGACGCCATTTAAGATTTTGGGACATTGGCGAAAAACGACAGAGTTAGAATTTTGGACGTTTTGGGCTGTAGCTTCAAAACGAAGCATCGGATTGGAAAACGGATTTCAGATTTCGAATCAGCATGAAATTCTCTATCAACATGGTGAGTTTCAAGTCAATCGGAGAGAAAAAATTTTCAACATTTTTCGAAAAAACGACAGAGTTAGAATTTTGGACGTTTTGGGCTGTATCGCCAAAACGAAGCATCGGATGGGAAAACGGAGGCCAGATTCGGATTCAGCGTGAAATTCTGCATCTGTATGGTGAATTTGAACGCAATCGGAGAGAAAAATTTTCGCTGACGTCCCCCCCCCCGGCACCGACCTTCCAACTTTGCTTCTAGTGGACGGATTTTGTCGTGCAATAGCTCGTTTGAAAGCTAAGAGTGAGACAAATTCACTGAAAGAATCGGCTTGTTCATATCTGTCTTCGTTTAGATGTGAGACGCCATTTAAGATTTTGGGACATTGGCGAAGAACGACAGAGTTAGAATTTGGGACGTTTTGGGCTGTAGCTTCAAAACGAAGCATCGGATGGGAAAACGGAGGCCAGATTTGGATTCAGCGTGAAATTCTGCATCTGTATGGTGAATTTGAACGCAATCGGAGAGAAAAATTTTCGCTGACGTCCCCCCCCCCGGCACCGACCTTCCAACTTTGCTTCTAGTGGACGGATTTTGTCGTGCAATAGCTCGTTTGAAAGCTAAGAGTGAGACAAATTCACTGAAAGAAACGGCTTGTTCATATCTGTCTTCGTTAAGATGTGAGACGCCATTTAATATTTGGGAGATTGGCGAAAAACGACAGAGTTAGAATTTTGGACGTTTTGGGCTGTAGCGCCAAAACGAAGCATCGGATGGGAAAACGGAGGCCGGATTCGGATTCAGCGTGAAATTCTGCATCTGTATGGTGAATTTGAAAGCAATCGGAGAGAAAAATTTTCGCTGACGTCCCCCCCCCTCGGAAGAGCTAGCTTCGATCTTGGCTTCCAGTGGACGGATTTTGTCGTGCCATAGCTCGTTTGAAAGCTAAGAGTGAGACAAATTCACTGAAAGAATCGGCTTGTTCATATCTGTCTTCGTTTAGATGTGAAACGCCATTTAAGATTTTGGGAGATTGGCGAAAAACGACAGAGTTAGAATTTTGGACGTTTTGGGCTGTAGCGCCAAAACGAAGCATCGGATGGGAAAACGGATTTCAGATTTTGAATCAGCATGAAATTTTCTATCAACATGGTGAGTTTCAAATCAATCGGAGAGAAAAAATTTTTCTTCACGAAATTTTTTCGAAAAAATGACAGTTCGAATTTTTGCGATGGCTGTGGGCTGTAGAGCCAAAACGAAGCATCGGATGGGAAAACGGAGGCTAGATTCGGATTCAGCGTCAAATTCTACATGGAAATGTTAAATTTCCAGCTCAATCGGACCTCTAGAATCGGCAATAGAAGCGTTTTAGGTTTTTGGATGATGGATATTACGTCATCAGCTGATCGCCACACACTATATAAGCTGGGAACCGACAGAGACTTGTCATTAAAACAAGAGCGATTGTCACAGGTAGGTCGTCTCTCTGAGCTCCGATGATAGCTTCGGACATTCCATATTCCGGGTTTCTGTAAGAAACCGACTTAGAAAGTTTCATTGCTGATATCAGCTAAGGCGTCAGACTTAGAGGTTTGTCAGGAGATGGCCTTCGTCTCCAGGCCATAAAAGACTCCAAAACTTTAAAGGCTTGTAACTTTGCTTCTACAAGTCCGTTTGACTTGATTCAAAAAAGGTTCGGTCGCTATTGACCTGCCCTAAGTGATAGACTATTTATAAAATTTCATAGGTAGTGCTAAAAAGTTGAAAAATTTATATTCACTAGTTTTGGAGGTTTTCTGGGGTTTTCGACCCTGCTGAAGTCAATGAAAGCATTTTTAATGATGTCTGAGCCAGTCGTCTCATGGTATAAGCGGCTTTTCACTGAAAGCGAGCAAGACACGGAGTTTTGCTGTAATATTCCACTGACAAGGTGTTCCTTCGGGACGGCGGACGATGCCGTAGTGATAAGTGTGGCAAGGGAGTGTGTCATAGTTTAGACCGTAACCGCTGGGACAACTCATGTCTCATGTTGGGCATTTGACACAGTTCTCAACGTAGCACTTTGAACGCCAATCGGTTGAGTCTTAGCTATCTTGTCATGGGTGGCCTCTAAACATCTCCATTGCAAAACGCTGGTGAATCAAGCTCTCTACGGCTTGCTATCAAGCTGCTATCAAAGTCAGTCAACCTCTTACCAACTCTACAGGTTTTCATGTCTGACGATCAAGTCATGGACGGTGCACGTCACGGAGATTTTCGGTGTGATACTTCCTTTCGACGGGCGTTCCTGTAAAGGGCGGCGGTGAAACCCGTAGCTATGTATACCGCAAGGGACATTCGGCAATGGTCAATCTTGTTAAACCTCTCTGCGTTATGTTTGCAAGTGATTGCCTCTGTCTCAACGTAGTATGCATTCGCGCCAGGGCGACATTTAGCCAACTGTCGAAGGTTGCCTTATAACCTATCCATTGCATACGTTATGAGAACCATGAGTTCTACCTGCCTCTATCAATGAGATGAATTGATGAATGGAATGAAATGGGAGGACACTCACGCGCCACACGCAACATAACACACTTCTCTCTTCCGTAGTCTAACAAGCTCTTTACACATGGATCGCAGTCGATTGCTATCCCTGTATCAGAAGTGTAAGCTATCTTAATTTTATTTAACACTATTTCATCTACCATTATCATCCATATGAAATGTTATAAGAATTGCAAGTTAAACTAAGCGTGCTACTATTTCCAAATGAAAAAGTATACATGGTTAAATCATCCACTGAAGCCCCATTCAAGTAAGTCAGTATGAAAGCAAAGATAATACGAAATAAAAAATTATTATGGCATGTATTTCAAAAGGTCTTCATCGTCAATATCGTCCCAGAGTCTGGCTTCACATAGATCACAAAAACAGTTCACTTGCTTCAATCGTTCTTCTACCGCGAGCCTCACTTTGTCGATGTACTCCCACTCCGCCATAGTTCGTGCCTGGGAGTTAGGGGTGTACCATTCCCATAATTGATGGAGGAATTTGGTGCTGGTGATCTCCATCACATCATCAGTATCGTACTGCAGATACTTCCATCGTATGCCTGTTAGGTCGGGACACTCCTTCTCACATACACTCTCCTCTTCGTCATCC
Source organism: Prostheceraeus crozeri (assembly GCA_907163375.1). Taxonomy (NCBI): domain Eukaryota; kingdom Metazoa; phylum Platyhelminthes; order Polycladida; family Euryleptidae; genus Prostheceraeus; species Prostheceraeus crozeri. The sequence continues at coordinate 87,996 of CAJQUW010010754.1, forward strand.
GCTGGTAATGACAACTTTCTGATGTTGTCGAGTCGGTATAATTTCTCCACCTTCCCCTTCGTTGGAGCGTTTGGTGCAACGAGCGCCTTTGGCGATGAGCATGGAGAAGAGAACTCCAATTTTGTGTTCGGTGTTTTTGGAGGGCTTATCATGTTGACTGTGAATAATGACTTTGAAATGTTTTCTAATTCTTAAGTATAAACAAGCACCCAATCAGAATGAACAGCCAATGAATGATGAATATGAAAGTATATATGCAAAGTGACATTCGTGTCATTTCACTCTGTCTTTGAGACGTATAAGTGAAGTGTTCTCTAGCGAATTCTGTTATTATTTGAGGCGTAAAACTGAACTGCTCTCTCGTGAATTCCAAATTTGAGACGTATTATTTGAGTGAAGTCTCTCTCTTTTTGAAGTATCAACCTTAAACTTGATTTCGTTGAAATGGTAAGTTGAAAATTTCTTCACTCATCTCCCTCAAACGTGTGGCTAATAGCATCTTCCTCAATTTCAGGCATCAACTTCATCACCAACGCCCTCCCTTCTCGAGGAAAATTTAGAGTTGTTGAGTGAAGGTAGGTTGTAACAATACACTGAGACTTGAACAGAGATGATAGAATGATTTATCTTTCAGGTGATGTGAGTTCCAGATCAGGACTCTCGCGACAAGGCAACGAGTGGGAATGTGCCGACTGCGGACATATGTTTACAAGGAAGCACAGTCTCCTTCGACACATCAAACAACGTGTGTGTCAACGCAAAGCGGCATCAATCTCCGGAGGTGAAGTTGATTCTGACGATGACATCTCCTTTCCTTGCGATTTGTGCCCTCTTTCTTTTGATAGTCACTTTCAGCGATCTTCGCACAGACTTCAACACACGCATGCAGATGATCACTACACCAACGGTACCTCTACCATCTCCCTCATTAATGTTTCACATAATAATTTAGTACGCGACTACTGCATGGAGTCCAATACTCAAATAGTAGATTTTCCTGAGTGGCTCCTTCAAAATTCTAACATTATCGAAGCGCTCTTCAACAATTTAGACAATTTTAGAATGAAGGCGCTCATCTACCTTAAACTAAAATATATTAAAATAGATTTTCAAACGGGTCAAGTGACGGAGAGAATACAGTTTCATGTTCCTTCCTCTTCCGCAACCGAAGTTGTAGACTGCGAGTCTTGGCTAAATTTTCACATTCAATGTTTAAAATCAAATGTAGATAAATTCAATCAACGCGACAGCGCTCTCATTTTTGATGGTGTGGACTCAGCCATATTCAAAATTTCCCTATTAGAAAGTCACGCAGCTCGAGGCACATTTAAACTACCAAAAACGTTGTATAATAAGAAAGCTGTCATCAATGTCGATTGTAAATCACAGTGTTTCAAATATGCAGTCCTATCCATCCTTCACTATAATGATATCAACGCGCATCGAGATCGCACCTATAGCTATAGACAGTGGGAGGATGAACTAGACTTTGAAGGTTGTGATAGTAACAACATGAAAATCAAAGATGTAGAAACGTTCGAAAAACATAATCAGATTAAAATTGTAGTTCACGTGTGGGAGAAGGGGTTGAAGGGTGCCCGCTATAATTCACGTTCAACTTGTTATGAACGTGTAGTCAACCTCTTATTAGTAAAACAAGATGATAGCGAGGAATGGCACTACTGTGGTATTCCCAAAATCTCTCGCTTGTACACTCACTTGGGGCACTCTAAAAGAGGTGAACATTTTGTATGCGACCGCTGCATCCGCTCCTTTTGGAGTAAATATAAATTTGAAACTCACTATGAATGGTGCAAGCGAGGTAAATTACAAATGGAACGCATGCCCAAAGATAAAATATTTTCACATAGGGATAATGGTGACGAATTAAGTCCCCTGCGTGTCATTTACGCAGACATAGAATGCTACATTGATGATATCATCCACAAGCCAGCAGCCATATCCTGCTATGAAGTATGGCATGACCACTTTAGAAATAGGCAAAACAAAATGCATACTTGGCAAGGTGAAGATTGCATTTCAAAATTTCTAGAATTTCTCGATAAAGCTGCTAAATTTCAACAATCATATGATTCCCAATTGCAGCGTAAGTCACTACATATGTCAGATGAAGACAAACAGAAATTTGAAAGTTGCACATCGTGCCCTAAATGTCATAAAACGTTTGATGACGATAAAATTAAGAAAGTGCGTGATCATGATCACATCACTGGTAAATTTAGAAACGCACTCTGCTCCAAATGTAACTTTTCACTTAGGTTGAGACGTCGTGTACTACCCGTCATTTTTCATAATTTTGAGGGCTATGACAGTCATATGCTCATAAAAGGAGGGTTGAGCCAGATGAAATCGTGGCAGTTTAATGTAATAGCGCAAACGAGAGAAAAATTCATGGCAATGACAGCAAAAGTAGCAGTAGATAAAACTAAAGAAAATAAGACAGTCTTCTTCGAAACAAAATTTTTAGATTCATTCCAATTCATGTCAGCGTCACTAGCTTCTCTCGTTCGTAATCTCAAGTTTCTTCCCCATAGTCAAACTTTGAAGAAACACTATCCAAACTTAACGGATGAAATAATCACTCGCAAAGGAGTCTTTCCCTATGCGTATTTTAGCTCAATGTCTAAACTAAATGAAACAACCCTTCCTTCCATTGACAAATTCCAAAACGATTTGACGGGTCAAGATTGTCCAGTAGAGGACTATGAACATGCTCAAGAGGCATGGTTAAAATTTGATTGTAAAACGTTTGGCGATTATATGATCGCTTACTTAGAATTAGATGTCATTTTGCTGGCTGATGTCTTTCAGGAATTTCGACGAGTGGCATTAGAAGAAGACAAATTAGATCCTGTCCACTTTGTCAGTCTACCAGCCATGTCCTTTAAATCAGCCTTTAAAATGACTGGTGAGACCATCCATCTCTTACAAGACCCGGAGATGTTTAACATATTTGAGCGCGGGATACGCGGTGGTCTCACATTTGTGAATAAACATCACATAAAATCTAAAACAGTAGGTAATGATCATATCCACCTAAAATACTATGACCAAAATAATTTATATGGCAGTTCACTGTCTAAACCACTACCTCATTCCGAGTTTAGTTGGTTAAATCAAGATGAGCTTGCGTATTACTCCAACCCTTCAAACATTCTGAAGATTCCAGATGAAGGTGATTGGGGATATTATTTTGAAGTGGATTTGATTTATCCAAATAGTATTAAAAATAAAACTGCTGATTTCCCACTCGCACCTGAATCTGGTGAAGTGACTGAAGATATGTTTTCACCATTCATGTCACAATTTCATAATAACTTAACAGAGTGTGGACAGCCAAGGTACAAACCATGCCGCAAACTTTTACTTACCCAATATGATAAGAAAAATTATCTCGTACACTTCTGCATACTAAAATTCTATTTAGAAATGGGCATGCTTCTAAAGGCAGTTCACCGCATCATCAAATTTAGACAGAAGCCTTCCTCAAACCATATATTGATAGTAGCAGCCAGAAACGTGCACTAGCCCAAAATAATTTTGAAAAAGATTTTTATAAGTATAAGAATAATAGTCTATTTGGTAAGACGATGGAGAATGTTAGAAAACGCATGAACTACAAACTAGTCATTGATGATCAAAAATATCACAAATTGACCTCATCACCTCTTTTTATTGATAGAGACATTATCGATGAGGACCTTATAGGTGTTAAAATGATAAAATCTGAAGTTGAGTTGTGTAAGCCCATCTATATTGACCAAGCTGTACTAGATTACTCTAAGCTTGAAATGTACCAACTCTTTTATAAAATACTAAAACCATGTCCTCTCGTAAAAGAGGTTCGTTTGTTGGGTGGTGATACAGATAGTTTCTTCTTAGGTATTACCACTCAAAAAGATTTAAATTTTAATGAAGTAGCTAAGTCATTAGAAAAATATTTCGACACATCTAACTACAATCCCACTCATCCACTCTATTCCATACAGAATAAAGCCAAACTTGGTTGTTTTAAGGATGAAACAGCAGGAAAGGAAATGGATGAAATGATTCTCCTTCGTCCTAAAATGTATTCCATGAAATTAAAAGAATGTGCAGATAGTATTAAGCATGCTAAAGGTATATCAAAATCCATTGTTCACAAAATGAAACATCGGTCCTATAAGAAGGCCTATAAAAATAAAACTATAACGTTTGTCAATATGACAATCTTAAAATCTCAAGTTCATAATGTGAAAACGCACACGTTCAAGAAACGAGCGCTTTCAGCATGGGAGGATAAGAGGTGTTGGATAGGACATAACACATCTCTTCCACATGGACATCCTGACACAAACATACCTCCACCCAAAAGAATAAAACTCACGCTACCACATTCAGGAGATGTATTGACATAATCAACTTTAACTCAGTATTTTGATGTTGCTTTTTGTAGATATACATGGTTGTTTTATGTATCGCATGAGATCGTTTCTTCCTTGTGAATATATGCCTACAGTCAGCCCATTTCCCTATATCTGTGAAAAGACTTTTTCATACACATATTTTTATTTCAATAAACATATCACAATGACTTCACTTTGTTTTCCGAAACACTTAAGTTACGAGGGATTTAGTATCTTTCACATGGATGCACTCTTGTAAACCATTGGTAATTTTGATAGCAATAGAGGGTATAGTTTGTTTAACGACGGGGTGATAGAAAATAGATTCAAACATCTTCTCGACTATTCCATATGAAGCGTCTTTATCATGAATGAAATCACGTAAAATGTATTCTTTTTTCTCACCAACAGAAATAGGTAGAATCAAATCACTTTGGGGCGATCATATCGTTTTCAAATGACTGTGGAACATTGATTTCCATGATGAAGATTTCAACAGTTAGATTCGATGCCGAACAAGATTTACTAGTTTGCAAGTTAAACTAAGCGTTCTATTATTTGTAAATGAAAGATATAGTTTCAACAGTTTACAGATTACAAAATAAAGTTTCAATAGTGTTTATGTTAAAAATAAAGTTTAAGCTGTTTGTGTGTTAGAAATAGAATAAAGTTTCAACAGTTTGTCGATTAAAAATAAAATTTCAACAGTGTGTACGTTAGAAATAAAGTTTTATCTGTTTGTAAAAATGAGATTGTAGGATTTACTAGATTGCAAGTTAGACTAAGCGTTCTACTATTTGTAAACGAAAGATATAGTTTCAACAGTTTACAGATTAAAAATAAAGTTTCAACAGTGTGTACGTTAGAAATAAAGTTTTAGTCGTTTGTGCGTTAGAAATAAAGTTTCAGCCAGTTACAAGTTAAGAATAAAGTTTCAATAATGTGTATGTTAAGAATAAAGTTCTATCTGTTTATATGTTAGAAATAAAAATGAAGTTTCACCAGTTTACAAGTTAAGAATAAATTTTATCTGCTTGTATGTTAAAAATGAAATAAAGTTTCACCAGTTTACAAGTGAAAAATAGAGTTTCAATAGTGTGTACGTTAGAAATAAAGTTTCAATAGTGTGTATGTTAACGCGTTTGTCAAGTTCATTTGATTCTATCATGTCAGTACTACACACATTTGATTTACAAAACATGCTTTGAATACTTATACGATGAAGTTCTTACTTTCATTTATTTCTAACGTACACACTGTTGAAACTTTATTTTTCAACTTGTAAACGGTTGAAACTTTATTTTGTTTCTAACATATAAACAGCTAAAACTTTATTTCTAACGTACACACTGTTGAAACTCTGTTTTTAACTTGTAAACGGCTGAAACTTTATTTCTAACGCGATTCTATCATGTCAGTACTACACACATTTGATTTACAAAACATACTTTGAATATTTATACGATGAAGTTCTTACTTTCATTTATTTCTAACGTACACACTGTTGAAACTTTATTTTTCAACTTGTAAACGGTTGAAACCTTATTTTGTTTCTAACATATAAACGGCTAAAACTTTATTTCTAACGTACACACTGTTGAAACTTTATTTTTAACTTGTAAACGGCTGAAACTTTATTTCTAACGCACAAAGCGCTTAAACTTTATTTCCATCATACACACTATTGAAACTTTATTTTAATCTGTAAACTGTTGAAACGATATTTTTCATTTACAACTAGTAGAATGCTGAGTCTAACTTGCAAACTAGTAAATCCTACGATCGTACTTTACAAACAGATAAAACTTTATTTCTAACGTAGACACTGTTGAAACTTTATTTTTAACTTGTAAACGGTTGAAACTTTATTTCTAACGTACACACTATTGAAACTTTATTTTTAATTTGTAAACTGGTGAAACTTCATTTTATTTCTAACATACAAACAGATAAAACTTTATTCTTAACATACGCACTATTGAAACATTAGTTTTAACTTGCAAACTATTGAAACATTATTTTTAACTTCTTAACGGTTGAAACTTTGTTTTATTTCTAACATACAAACAGATAAAACTTTATTCTTAACTTGTAAACTGATGAAACTTCATTTTATTTCTAACATACAAACAGATAGAACTTTATTCTTAACATACACACTATTGAAACTTTATTTTTAACGCGTTAACTATTGAAACTTTATTTTTCACTTGTAAACGGTTGAAACTTTGTTTTATTTCTAACATACAAACAGATAAAACTTTATTCTTAACATACAAACTATTGAAACTTTATTTCTAACGTACACACTATTGAAACTTTATTTTTAACTTGTAAACTGGTGAAACTTTATTTCATTTCTAACATACAAGCAGATAAAATTTGTTCTTAACTTGTAAACTGGTGAAACTTCATTTTTATTTCTAACATATAAACAGATAGAACTTTATTCTTAACATACACATTATTGAAACTTTATTCTTAACTTGTAACTGGCTGAAACTTTATTTCTAACGCACAAACGACTAAAACTTTATTTCTAACGTACACACTGTTGAAACTTTATTTTTAATCTGTAAACTGTTGAAACTATATCTTTCGTTTACAAATAGTAGAACGCTTAGTCTAACTTGCAATCTAGTAAATCCTACAATCTCATTTTTACAAACAGATAAAACTTTATTTCTAACGTACACACTGTTGAAATTTTATTTTTTAATCGACAAACTGTTGAAACTTTATTCTATTTCTAACACACAAACAGCTTAAACTTTATTTTTAACATAAACACTATTGAAACTTTATTTTGTAATCTGTAAACTGTTGAAACTATATCTTTCATTTACAAATAATAGAACGCTTAGTTTAACTTGCAAACTAGTAAATCTTGTTCGGCATCGAATCTAACTGTTGAAATCTTCATCATGGAAATCAATGTTCCACAGTCATTTGAAAACGATATGATCGCCCCAAAGTGATTTGATTCTACCTATTTCTGTTGGTGAGAAAAAAGAATACATTTTACGTGATTTCATTCATGATAAAGACGCTTCATATGGAATAGTCGAGAAGATGTTTGAATCTATTTTCTATCACCCCGTCGTTAAACAAACTATACCCTCTATTGCTATCAAAATTACCAATGGTTTACAAGAGTGCATCCATGTGAAAGATACTAAATCCCTCGTAACTTAAGTGTTTCGGAAAACAAAGTGAAGTCATTGTGATATGTTTATTGAAATAAAAATATGTGTATGAAAAAGTCTTTTCACAGATATAGGGAAATGGGCTGACTGTAGGCATATATTCACAAGGAAGAAACGATCTCATGCGATACATAAAACAACCATGTATATCTACAAAAAGCAACATCAAAATACTGAGTTAAAGTTGATTATGTCAATACATCTCCTGAATGTGGTAGCGTGAGTTTTATTCTTTTGGGTGGAGGTATGTTTGTGTCAGGATGTCCATGTGGAAGAGATGTGTTATGTCCTATCCAACACTCTTATCCTCCCATGCTGAAAGTGCTCGTTTCTTGAACGTGTGCGTTTTCACAGTATGAACTTGAGATTTAAAGATTGTCCATATTGACAAACGTTATAGTTTTATTTTTATAGGCCTTCTTATAGGACCGATGTTTCATTTTGTGAACAATGGATTTTGATATACCTTTAGCATGCTTAATACTATCTGCACATTCTTTTAATTTCATGGAATACATTTTAGGACGAAGGAGAATCATTTCATCCATTTCCTTTCCTGCTGTTTCATCCTTAAAACAACCAAGTTTGGCTTTATTCTGTATGGAATGGAGTGGATGAGTGGGATTGTAGTTAGATGTGTCGAAATATTTTTCTAATGACTTAGCTACTTCATTAAAATTTAAATCTTTTTGAGTGGTAATACCTAAGAAGAAACTATCTGTATCACCACCCAACAAACGAACCTCTTTACGAGAGGACATGGTTTTAGTATTTTATAAAAGAGTTGGTACATTTCAAGCTTAGAGTAATCTAGTACAGCTTGGTCAATATAGATGGGCTTACACAACTCAACTTCAGATTTTATCATTTTAACACCTACAAGGTCCTCATCGATAATGTCTCTATCAATAAAAAGAGGTGATGAGGTCAATTTGTGATATTTTTTATCATCAATGACTAGTTTGTAGTCCATGCGTTTTCTAACATCCTCCATCGTCTTACCAAATAGACTATTATTCTTATACTTATAAAAATCTTTTTCAAAATTATTTTGGGCTAGTGCACGTTTCTGGCTGTTACTATCAATATATGGTTTGAGGAAGGCTTCTGTCTAAATTTGATGATGCGGTGAACTGCCTTTAGAAGCATGCCCATTTCTAAATAGAATTTTAGTATGCAGAAGTGTACGAGATAATTTTTCTTATCATATTGGGTAAGTAAAAGTTTGCGGCATGGTTTGTACCTTGGCTGTCCACACTCTGTTAAGTTATTATGAAATTGTGACATGAATGGTGAAAACATATCTTCAGTCACTTCACCAGATTCAGGTGCGAGTGGGAAATCAGCAGTTTTATTTTTAATACTATTTGGATAAATCAAATCCACTTCAAAATAATATCCCCAATCACCTTCATCTGGAATCTTCAGAATGTTTGAAGGGTTAAATACGCAAGCTCATCTTGATTTAACCAACTAAACTCGGAATGAGGTAGTGGTTTAGACAGTGAACTGCCATATAAATTATTTTGGTCATAGTATTTTAGGTGGATATGATCATTACCTACTGTTTTAGATTTTATATGATGTTTATTCACAAATGTGAGACCACCGCGTATCCCGCGCTCAAATATGTTATACATCTCCGGGTCTTGTAAGAGATGGATGGTCTCACCAGTCATTTTAAAGGCTGATTTAAAGGACATGGCTGGTAGACTGACAAAGTGGACAGGATCTAATTTGTCTTCTTCTAATGCCACTCGTCGAAATTCCTGAAAGACATCAGCCAGCAAAATGACATCTAATTCTAAGTAAGCGATCATATAATCGCCAAACGTTTTACAATCAAATTTTAACCATGCCTCTTGAGCATGTTCATAGTCCTCTACTGGACAATCTTGACCCGTCAAATCGTTTTGGAATTTGTCAATGGAAGGAAGGGTTGTTTCATTTAGTTTAGACATTGAGCTAAAATACGCATAGGGAAAGACTCCTTTGCGAGTGATTATTTCATCCGTTAAGTTTGGATAGTGTTTCTTCAAAGTTTGACTATGGGGAAGAAACTTGAGATTACGAACGAGAGAAGCTAGTGACGCTGACATGAATTGGAATGAATCTAAAAATTTTATTTCGAAGAAGACTGTCTTATTTTCTTTAGTTTTATCTACTGCTACTTTTGCTGTCATTGCCATGAATTTTTCTCACGTTTGCGCTATTACATTAAACTGCCACGATTTCCTCTGGCTCAACCCTCCTTTTATGAGCATATGACTGTCATAGCCCTCAAAATTATGAAAAATGACGGGTAGTACACGACGTCTCAACCTAAGTGAAAAGTTACATTTGGAGCAGAGTGCGTTTCTAAATTTACCAGTGATGTGATCATGATCACGCACTTTCTTAATTTTATCGTCATCAAACATTTTATGACATTTAAGGCACGATGTGCAACTTTCAAATTTCTGTTTGTCTTCATCTGACATATGTAGTGACTTACGCTGCAATTGGGAATCATATGATTGTTGAAATTTAGCAGCTTTATTGAGAAATTCTAGAAATTTTGAAATGCAATCTTCACCTTGCCAAGTATGAATTTTGTTTTGCCTATTTCTAAAGTGGTCATGCCATACTTCATAGCAGGATATGGCTGCTGGCTTGTGGATGATATCATCAATGTAGCATTCTATGTCTGCGTAAATGACACGCAGGGGACTTAATTCGTCACCATTATCCCTATGTGAAAATATTTTATCTTTGGGCATGCGTTCCATTTGTAATTTACCTCGCTTGCACCATTCATAGTGAGTTTCAAATTTATATTTACTCCAAAAGGAGCGGATGCAGCGGTCGCATACAAAATGTTCACCTCTTTTAGAGTGCCCCAAGTGAGTGTACAAGCGAGAGATTTTGGGAATACCACAGTAGTGCCATTCCTCGCTATCATCTTGTTTTACTAATAAGAGGTTGACTACACGTTCATAACAAGTTGAACGTGAATTATAGCGGGCACCCTTCAACCCCTTCTCCCACACGTGAACTACAATTTTAATCTGATTATGTTTTTCGAACGTTTCTACATCTTTGATTTTCATGTTGTTACTATCACAACCTTCAAAGTCTAGTTCATCCTCCCACTGTCTATAGCTACAGGTGCGATCTCGATGCGCGTTGATATCATTATAGTGAAGGATGGATAGGACTGCATATTTGAAACACTGTGATTTACAATCGACATTGATGACAGCTTTCTTATTATACAACGTTTTTGGTAGTTTAAATGTGCCTCGAGCTGCGTGACTTTCTAATAGGGAAATTTTGAATATGGCTGAGTCCACACCATCAAAAATGAGAGCGCTGTCGCGTTGATTGAATTGATCTACATTTGATTTTAAACATTGAATGTGAAAATTTAGCCAAGACTTGCAGTCTACAACTTCGGTTGCGGAAGAGGAAGGAACATGAAACTGTATTCTCTCCGTCACTTGACCCGTTTGAAAATCTATTTTAATATATTTTAGTTTAAGGTAGATGAGCGCCTTCATTCTAAAATTGTCTAAATTGTTGAAGAGCGCTTCGATAATGTTAGAATTTTGAAGGAGCCACTCAGGAAAATCTACTATTTGAGTATTGGACTCCATGCAGTAGTCGCGTACTAAATTATTATGTGAAACATTAATGAGGAGATGGTAGAGGTACCGTTGGTGTAGTGATCATTTGCATGCGTGTGTTGAAGTCTGTGCGAAGATCGCTGAAAGTGACTATCAAAAGAAAGAGGGCACAAATCGCAAGGAAAGGAGATGTCATCGTCAGAATCAACTTCACCTCCGGAGATTGATGCCGCTTTTCGTTGACACACACGTTGTTTGATGTGTCGAAGGAGACTGTGCTTCCTTGTAAACATATGTCCGCAGTCGGCACATTCCCACTCGTTGCCTTGTCGCGAGAGTCCTGATCTGGAACTCACATCACCTGAAAGATAAATCATTCTATCATCTCTGTTCAAGTCTCAGTGTATTGTTACAACCTACCTTCACTCAACAACTCTAAACTTTCCTCGAGAAGGGAGGGCGTTGGTGATGAAGTTGATGCCTGAAATTGAGGAAGATGCTATTAGCCACATGTTTGAGGGAGATGAGTGAAGAAATTTTCAACTTACCATTTCAACGAAATCAAGTTTAAGGTTGATACTTCAAAAAGAGAGAGACTTCACTCAAATAATACGTCTCAAATTTGGAATTCACGAGAGAGCAGTTCAATTTTACGCCTCAAATAATAACAGAATTCGCTAGAGAACACTTCACTTATACGTCTCAAAGACAGAGTGAAATGACACGAATGTCACTTTGCATATATACTTTCATATTCATCATTCATTGGCTGTTCATTCTGATTGGTTGCTTGTTTATACTTAAGAATTAGAAAACATTTCAAAGTCATTATTCACAGTCAACATGATAAGCCCTCCAAAAACACCGAACACAAAATTGGAGTTCTCTTCTCCATGCTCATCGCCAAAGGCGCTCGTTGCACCAAACGCTCCAACGAAGGGGAAGGTGGAGAAATTATACCGACTCGACAACATCAGAAAGTTGTCATTACCAGCGGATGACGAAGAGGAGAGTGTATGTGAGAAGGAGTGTCCCGACCTAACAGGCATACGATGGAAGTATCTGCAGTACGATACTGATGATGTGATGGAGATCACCAGCACCAAATTCCTCCATCAATTATGGGAATGGTACACCCCTAACTCCCAGGCACGAACTATGGCGGAGTGGGAGTACATCGACAAAGTGAGGCTCGCGGTAGAAGAACGATTGAAGCAAGTGAACTGTTTTTGTGATCTATGTGAAGCCAGACTCTGGGACGATATTGACGATGAAGACCTTTTGAAATACATGCCATAATAATTTTTTATTTCGTATTATCTTTGCTTTCATACTGACTTACTTGAATGGGGCTTCAGTGGATGATTTAACCATGTATACTATTTCATTTGGAAATAGTAGCACGCTTAGTTTAACTTGCAATTCTTATAACATTTCATATGGATGATAATGGTAGATGAAATAGTGTTAAATAAAATTAAGATAGCTTACACTTCTGATACAGGGATAGCAATCGACTGCGATCCATGTGTAAAGAGCTTGTTAGACTACGGAAGAGAGAAGTGTGTTATGTTGCGTGTGGCGCGTGAGTGTCCTCCCATTTCATTCCATTCATCAATTCATCTCATTGATAGAGGCAGGTAGAACTCATGGTTCTCATAACGTATGCAATGGATAGGTTATAAGGCAACCTTCGACAGTTGGCTAAATGTCGCCCTGGCGCGAATGCATACTACGTTGAGACAGAGGCAATCACTTGCAAACATAACGCAGAGAGGTTTAACAAGATTGACCATTGCCGAATGTCCCTTGCGGTATACATAGCTACGGGTTTCACCGCCGCCCTTTACAGGAACGCCCGTCGAAAGGAAGTATCACACCGAAAATCTCCGTGACTTGCACCGTCCATGACTTGATCGTCAGACATGAAAACCTGTAGAGTTGGTAAGAGGTTGACAGACTTTGATAGCAGCTTGATAGCAAGCCGTAGAGAGCTTGATTCACCAGCGTTTTGCAATGGAGATGTTTAGAGGCCACCCATGACAAGATAGCTAAGACTCAACCGATTGGCGTTCAAAGTGCTACGTTGAGAACTGTGTCAAATGCCCAACATGAGACATGAGTTGTCCCAGCGGTTACGGTCTAAACTATGACACACTCCCTTGCCACACTTATCACTACGGCATCGTCCGCCGTCCCGAAGGAACACCCTGTCAGTGGAATATTACAGCAAAACTCTCCGTGTCTTGCTCGCTTTCAGTGAAAAGCCGCTTATAGCATGAGACGACTGGCTCAGACATCATCAAAAATGCTTTCATTGACTTCAGCAGGGTCGAAAACCCCAGAAAACCTCCAAAACTAGTGAATATAAATTTTTCAACTTTTTAGCACTACCTATGAAATTTTATAAATAGTCTATCACTTAGGGCAGGTCAATAGCGACCGAACCTTTTTTGAATCAAGTCAAACGGACTTGTAGAAGCAAAGTTACAAGCCTTTAAAGTTTTGGAGTCTTTTATGGCCTGGAGACGAAGGCCATCTCCTGACGAACCTCTAAGTCTGACGCCTTAGCTGATATCAGCAATGAAATTTTCTAAGTCGGTTTCTTAAAGAAACCCGGAATTTGGAATGTCCGAAGCTATCATCGGAGCTCAGAGAGACGACCTACCTGTGACAATCGCTCTCGTCTTAATGACAAGTCTCTGTCGGTTCCCAGCTTATATAGTGTGTGGCGATCAGCTGATGACGTAATATCCATCATCCAAAAACTTAAAACGCTTTTATCGCCGATTCTAGAGGTCTGATTGAGCTGGAAATATAACATTTCCATGTAGAATTTGACGCTGAATCCGAATCTGGCCTCCGTTTTCCCATCCGATGCTTCGTTTTGGCTCTACAGCCCACAGCCATCGCAAAAATTCGAACTGTCATTTTTTCGAAAAAATTTCGTGAAGAAAAATTTTTCTCTCCGATTGATTTGAAACTCACCATGTTGATAGAAAATTTCATGCTGATTCGAAATCTGAAATCCGTTTTCCCATCCGATGCTTCGTTTTGGAGATACAGCCCAAAACGTCCAAAATTCTAACTCTGTCGTTTTTTCGCCAATCTCCCAAAATCTTAAATGGCGTCTCACATCTAAACGAAGACAGATATTAACCAGCCGATTCTTTCAGTGAATTTGTCTCACTCTTAGCTTTCAAACGAGCTATGGCACGACAAAATCCGTCCACTGGAAGCCAAAATCGAAGCAAGCTCTTCCGAGGGGGGGACGTCAGCTAAAATTTTTTCTCTCCGATTGCGTTCAAATTCACCATACCGATGCAGAATTTCACGCTGAATCCGAATCTGGCCTCCGTTTTCCCATCCGATGCTTCGTTTTGGCGCTACAGCCCAAAACGTCCAAAATTCTAACTCTGTCGTTTTTCGCCAATCTCCCAAAATCTTAAATGGCGTTTCACATCTAAACGAAGACAGATATGAACAAGCCGATTCTTTCAGTGAATTTGTCTCACTCTTAGCTTTCAAACGAGCTATGGCACGACAAAATCCGTCCACTGGAAGCCAAAATCGAAGCGAGCTGTCCAGAGGGGGGGGGACGTCAGCGAAAATTTTTCTCCCCGATTGCGTTCAAATTCACCATACCGATGCAGAATTTCACGCTGAATCCGAATCTGGCCTCCGTTTTCCCATCCGATGCTTCGTTTTGGCGCTACAGCCCAAAACGTCCAAAATTCTAACTCTGTCGTTTTTCGCCAATCTCCCAAATCTTAAATGGTGTCTCACATCTAAACGAAGACAGATATGAACAAGCCGATTCTTTCAGTGAATTTGTCTCACTCTTAGCTTTCAAACGAGCTATTGCACGACAAAATCCGTCAGCTAGAAGCAAAGTTGGAAGGTCGGTGCCCTGGGGGGGTGGGGACGTCAGCGAAAATTTTTCTTTTTGATTGCGTTCAAATTCACCATACAGATGCAGAATTTCACGCTGAATCCAAATCTGGCCTCCGTTTTCACATCCGAGCACTGCTTCCACTCGAAAAAGCCCATTTTCAACCCTACATTCATCAGATTGCACGAAAAACATCACACACTATAGCCTCAAGTCAAAACCTGGCGGTCGCCCAAGTCCACCACGACACTCTGTCGTTCCAGAGGGGGGGACGTCAGCGACTTTCTTCGACGGCGGCCATCTTGCGCGGTCCAGTTTTGGAGTTTTACTTACTACTCGAGCTCAAAATATGGAATTTCAAGAACCTTAAACAAACTTGTATATCACAATAATGTCAAAATTATTTGTCGCTCTCAGCTTCTATTAACAAGATCAATTTTATAGTTTACTGGACATGTTGAAATTATAACTGAAGCTGTTCAGACATACATTATGCCTCACTTTATCAAGATTGCTGGTGCGAACTATGTTATTTAATTATTATTTGTTCTTACAAATCATGATTTCCTGCTACAGTCACAAGCATTAGTACCTCTAGTATATTTCTAAAAAAGTAGAAATGCATTCTAAGTGACAGTTGCACATTGTTTGATTTGGGAGGTGAGATTTTCCGGTGCAGAGACTTTTTGATAGTGTTTTCTCTGCGTTCATGAGACCTGGGTTCGAATCTAGATCTGATGAAACCTAACTACTATTGAAATACACTCTACATTCTTGCTGAACACTCAACACAGAAGAATGACAGTGGGATTAATGACGCTCGTCCACATGAAGAAAGTGGTTTCCTTAACTTAGTTATAGGTATAAACCGTTTTATTCATAACGGTATACATTATTATATTATATTATTATATATTATTAGTATATTTATTCTCTATATATATATATATATATATATTTATATATATATATATATTTTCAATATAGTTTATTAACGGTTATATGTATAAACAGTTATATTCATATATCTATTTTCATTTTTTCATTCATTTGATGATAATTCTGCGGGTATCTAACAACTTCTGTTATACATGAACCAAAGAGCCAAATGATGCTGAAGTATACATTTGTTCTTAAATCACAAGAAAAGGCAGAGCAATCGTAAAGAAAGACAACATTGTTTGTCGTTCGTTATAAAAACCTATCATGTGGTTCCATTACAGAATGAATGTCATGTTTTGGAAGATAAGAGTTGCAAACTGCAAACCCGCATGCCATTAAACCCCAACTTGCAGTCGATCATTTCGTGAAGAAATAGACTGGTTTTCGGAATTTTAGTTTTAGCCGGTTTTTACCAGTTTTTGCCAGTTTCTGCCGGTTTTTACCTGGTTTTTACCACTTAGTGGCAAAAACCAGTTTTAGCCGACAAAAAGCCAACCCTGCTATAAGGACCCCTTTGGACCTTCAAAACGGATCCCATCGTAACATTGACCCTTTCTAAATACTGATCACATGGTCCACATGACTCTCCGCACCTATGGATACGGACCCCTTCAATACGGACGATTCTGCTTAATAGTGTGCATGGTAGAGAGAAACTTCCAGCAATCCCTAAGATGCTAAGCCCCTCAAGACAAGTTCAGACGGAACATGCACGAATACGAAGTTTATAAGTCCTAATTGAGCCGTCGACTATAATTTCGGCTAGGGTCTCACACTGGAATTTCTTGGACGATGACTTCGAGTCTCGATTCCCAATATGTGTCCTGAGCAACATCAATCAAAATTCATCACACGCTGTTGACTCATTAAACAATGTTCCACTTTTCACTTTCATGTGCTCAAGTGGTAATGGTGGTACATTGAAACCAAGTATTTGCTGCATTTCATAGTCTCTAGGTGCTACATAAACCTCCTCATACAAGAAATTATTCAAGACATGAAATGATAGACAAGTTTCTGGTATGAGACGGATGGGGCTGTTGCAAGAACTGCCTCTACAGTCCTTCTTTCAATATGAAGGACTTGTGATGACAGTTTCGTCATTTATCAATTTACATGCAAACTTTGTAAACTTTGTAATAAGGCTTACTGGTCAAACGAGCAAACATTTTTACATTCGTTGCAAGGAGCATGCTAGCAGCTTTAGGTTATCCAATAGTGCCCTTTCCTGCTATGCTAATAGTAGTCATAACAGCAATATGGCCGTCTCAGACTTTGACCTCCACATTCTTGACAAGCACAAATCACCAATAGAAGCTCGACTAAAAGAGGCTCAATAACTGATGCTGCTTTACGACATTATGAAAAAGATGATGATGGTGAAGAAGATGTTAGACATCGATAATCTGGTGTTGGACAAGACTGTGCATTTAAGGCATTTTTGGACAGAATGTAATTTCCCTTCTTCCGTTATGTAAATCGTTTCTGTCAATTCAGTAGGATTTGAGACTTGAGAAAGATTTTCGATAACTCCTCTGATTCTGCATAATCCCACCAAATGTATCTGATTTACATGTACTCATTATCATGATTCAAGCAGAGTTATCTTGCTCAGGATTTGAACAAAATAGTCATTGCTGAATAATTCAGATTAAAGCTTTTCACTAAACTTCTCTGAAAAGAATGTACACAAAATGCAGCATCTCAAATGCAGTTGATAGCTCAGTTTTCACCCAAAACTCTTCAGAGACGCAGGGAAAATTGCCTAAATTAGTTCAGCTACTGCGTACAAATCATGGCGACGAGTTAACTCGGGCTTTGTTTCTCATTGTATTACCGCCTGCAATGCACCAGTGATATTGTTTTGCTGACTCGATACACTGTAAACCAAACTGTGCCCAATATGTGACCAATTATGTACCCGACGCATCATCGTCATATCAGTCACATTTGGTCACATATGTGACTTCCATGTGACCGATGATGAATCATCATAAATCATGCATATACGGCGAGTACTTAATGAGAATAATTCAAATTGATTTTACGAATACTTTTCGGTATGTTTTGTTCAAGAGCATGATTGGTAAGAAGATAATATCATATTGAACTTAGTTTGATTAAAAGTGTTTTAATCAGGATAATGATTGTGTGATTAAAAAATGTGTGACACATGTCTTCGTTTAATCTGCTTGATCTCGCCGGGAAGTTGTATCATCGTGTTGTAAGTGAAGTTGTGTTATATTGCCTAGACAGCGTGAAAGAAATGAGCTGCATGTCAATGGTCAGCATCTTTATTACATTGAGAATGACAAACTGGGAGAAATTATATAATGACTTCCTATTCCCAAATAGAATCTTCAATCGCAATGTCTTGAGAAGTGAGTCGATACAAAAATTGAATCAATGTATAGATGGTTGAATCAAACAATTTTATCGGTAAAAACAGTAGTAGATGCTGCCACAGCCATCGATTGTTTCATTGGCGTATAGATAAGGTGTTTATTACATCAGCTTATCATTTTGTTTTTGAACATCAGGTGGCGGTTGGCGTTGAGCAACGCACAATGATTAAGACACGGATTAGACACAAAGATTAAGTTGTGGTTACAAGCAAAGATGGAATAATTGGCTATCAAATGTAACGAATGGCATGGGAGATTACATGCAGTTTCTATTCCTGCATCTCAAACAGATTCACATTGTAGAGTTTCCCTCGAATAACGAGTGTCGCTGTCTTCGAAGCGTGTATGTCATGCAGATAACCCAATTCATCATCTTTGCTGTCATTCTCAGGAGGACTTCATCCATAGAGCTTCAGAGCTCAAATTTCATCAAAGATAGAAGCTTGGTTGAATGTCCAGCCGATGTGTCAGCTTTCTCTGTCCGCTCTGTAGTACAATGTACCTCAATCTGTTCTCAAAGTATATCGTGCAGTGGAATACGAATACAGAAATCAAAATGTTGGCTGATGACGGCGAGTACTACATTTCTGAAAGACAAGGCATGTATTGGTTATAGCCGCAAGCAAGTTAGTGGCATTGAGACTCGATCTGTTATTGCATCATTCTTGATGAGCGATGTTCTTATTGAATACTTCAGCGGTCCAAATATGTTCCAAAAGGATCTTCATCTATTCTGTACAGAGAACAATTTGCGTATCATGTTCACATCAAAAACAATTGCGCTGAAGAAAAGTTTGGATGATTCAAATGTGAAAGCAGAAAAGATTTACTACAAATGCGGCGTTAATGGACAGTTCCTCTGCGGTTTTAAAAAATTCGACGAAAATGGCTATAAGGATTACAGAATTATTCCTAAAATCAAGATACAGCCAGAAAGTCTACTCTCTCCACTTTGTATAGACACTGAGCGAGAAGGCGTGATATTCACTTAATACCGTGTAACTTGAGTGACATTTGTCAATAATGCGATAAATACAGCACCAGTTCGGCCACCAGAACGAGTTTTCGCAGGGAAAGTGGCTGAAAGCTAGACTTTCATAGAATGATGTACATCCTATGGGTACTACGAATCTGTTCGTCTTCTGAACTCAGACAGGATCAAAGGAAAGCACATGCAAATCCAATGTGAAACGGTTTGCGGTTTTCGGTAAAAATGAGATTTTGTATATCTGTCTGATTAACACTTGTCCTACCATGATTCTCTAAGACGTTGTTTAGGCCTTCCATGAGTAGCAACGCAGCAGGGAAAATAGTTGGCCCAACGGCAAAATGTCAACCCCGGCCCAGTTTTGTCTCGAGTGGTGTCCGTTGCGCCAACAGAGGCTTTGCCAACTTATACTCAACGGCTACACTACAGCACATACAGCTATTGATAGGCTATAATGAACCAAAACTACGTATAGATTTACTATTAACCCTCAGAGACCTGAGGGAGGGTCCAGTGGACCCGGGAGCCTGACGGTATCAACTGCTCATGCTCATGCAAAATCATCATTTTTGACAGGAAATCTGCATTTGTTATTTCATTTCAGTTGAATCAGTAGAAGTACTGGTCCACTGGACCCTCCCCTCAGGTCTCAGAGGGTGTAGAAATTCCCATCACAAAATTTTTGTAATTAGATGAAAAATGATTTCCAGCATGTCCACGCTGGTTTTAGGCCTATTTCTGATGGCTTTGGATAGATTTGAAAGAATTGACAAATGGAAAGGTTATGCTGCATGAATTAAATCAATCTCATTGACATCAACTATCTGAGGCTTCATGGCCTGACAAAAAACATCGTAAAGCCGCCTCTTAGTACAACTGATACTGTGATAGATGTTGTTGACTTATGAAAACACCATATTTTCCCATGTATTTACTGAGAATGCTGAAAGACACTCAAAGGATTCGTTATGCCGACCTGCTACACGCAAACATCATTGTTTTACTTAAAATCAATTTTCATGTTTTGATATCGATTTATGCAAGTAAACTAATAATATGTGAGGGTCCAGGACCCTGAGGTCTCAGAGGGTTAATGTTAATTATCCAAACCATGAACTAGCCAACACTTCGTTGCATGTGCTCTAGTGTAACCGTCCGGTATAAGTTGGCTACCGTGCGCAAAGCCGCTGTTGGCGCAACGGACACCACTCGAGATAAAATTGCGTTGGGCCTGGGTTGACATTTTGCCGTTGAGCCAGCTATTTTTTCTCATTGGGAATTTATTGCCAACTTGACATAATGGCAAAATGTGCTACGCCTAATTACACATGACCCTAAACATCCGTGGGTGCGTGAGACAATGCTACAACTTATGTCGGCAGTCCTGTTATATAGACTTTGCGTCTCTGTGTCTGCATGTATCAGAGGCTAAACAATGTGATAGGACCTCAATTTCATGGTCAGGACAGACAGAACATGCTTAGCCGTTCAAGCGGCAACGCGGACAACCATAGACGACGTGTAAACTATGCAAACGCTCGTCCGCGTGCACTTAAAAACATTCCCCATGCTTTGATAACATCAGATCAAGTGATTTTTGACTCTTAGTGCAACGCGTATGTACGCCAGTAGAAGAATAGAATGTCTTTAACCACGGATGTTTGGGGTGCTCCGTAATTACGCGTGGCATGTCACCTAGTGAACATGTAGAGAATGACCTGAAGACAAGCCGGAGGTCTAAATATTGAGAAGATTGTTGGGGTCTAAATTTGTCAAGAATCATGGCTCTGTCAAGAATCTCCGTTTATGCGTAGAAAACATTGAAAATCCCATCTTTACTGAAAACTTCAATCTGAACAATTGACTTTAATGTGCTTTCTTTGATCCGCTCTGACAAGAAGAGGAACCGGGTAGAACTCTGCAGACATAGATTGGAATTATCCATCGTTTTTTCGCTCAAGAGTGTACCTTATCATGAAAATGTCCCATTTTCGACCTCGTTTCCTGCAGAAAATCGACCTGGACTGCAACATGATCTTGTTATCCCCGGAATCGAGATCCCGATAAACTATATTCCTGGTGTATTGTAAGAAATGACTGCGTGGGTATATTTACAAGCACCGGGGACGACTGGCGTTTGCAAATCAAGCTCGATAAGAGACAAAGCTCTCGCATGAGGACGGATATACCGCACCAGCCAGATGTACCGCATTAGATCGATTTCAGATTTCTCTAATTGAATTTCAGATATGTCAGAAACCCAACTTTGAAGGGATCTTAAATTCAACTGAGAATCTTCAATTCATCTGGATCATATCTTAAATTCATTTGGGAAGATCTGAAATCGATTTGGAACTATTTGAACCATCTGAGCTAGAAATGGAAGATGTGTATCCTCAACAAAGTTCGGACAATGCGCCAGAAGTTAGAAACTGTCATAGATATTCTTCTACTCATCACAGATATCTTTAGTTTCCAAATATCTCACGAGTTTGCTCTTTATATCTTCCAATATGGTCGCTCATGTATAATGCTGTGGTGGACTGTGTGCTTCAATACTGCTTCACATGTTCATCAATACATGGAGAATTTGTATCATTATAATCAAGGCTGCATAATAAAGCTTAACTTTCAAGCTACAAACAAACTCCCAAATAATGTGCATTATTTTTGCTCCAGGGGCCGTATTAATGGAGCTAGCATTTCCTAGGGGTAGCGCTAGGCAAGTTCTTACTAGGGGTAGTAGCAACTTGAGTTCTGTATTAATAGAGAAAGCCTAGCGTCAACTCCAGCGCCAGTTAATGCTAGATCAAGTTTCATTGACGTGCCGATTCAGCGCGCAGCGGCATTCACCACCTGGGGCCAATTTTACTAAAATACAGTTTCTGTAAATTGTAAATCTGAAGGATACAGCTGTAAAAATTTCATTTTATCAATCACAGCTCCTGTTTCTGTAATCTGTAAGCTGCAAGAAGCCTGCAATCTGTAAATCTGTAAACAGATGATTTCTGTTTTATCAAACAAATTACACTGTGACGTTGTGCCAGTCTGTAGCCTTTAAGTGACAGCCCTTCGAAGGAGGGTAGATCTATGAAATGGACGGTTTTGATCCGGTTATCGACATGCAAGGGTTAAATAGAGGTCGGCGTAAAACACGCATCTTTCATGATCGTCGTCTTTCAGCAGCGGTTTCGATTGCAACCTTTGAGTTTCTCCTAAAACGTCTCAAAAAGTATTTGGAGCCATCAACTGAACGGAGTGAAGCGATTAGTGCTCGCCAGCAACTTCTTTGTGTGATAAGATATTTCACCACCAACTCAGTCTATCATGTTTTGAGAGATGCACATGGTCCGTCGGAAGCGAGTATGTGCCAAATGGTTAAACGAGTTGTTGACGCTATCGTCCTTGAGCTGTTTGAAGAAACAGTGAAATGGCCGTCAAATAACCCACAAACTTTATCGATTGATTTTTTTTAAGCTGGAGGCATGCCATGTGTATGCGGTGTGGTGGATGGCACACTTATTCCAATTACAGCGACCAGTATATTTGAACATCATTATGTTGATAGACATAAGAAAGGCCATTCACTTAATGTAATGGCTGTTTGCGGGCCTCATCACGAAGTATTTTACCTCAGTGCCCGCTGGCCTGTATCTGTCAATGATGCAAGAGTAATGAGGCGATCGTCCTTATTTCATACCTTCGAAAGCAATGGTTGGAGGCCATTTCCTGGAGCCGTTATTCTTGGGGATTCAATTTACCCTTGTAATGATTGGCTTATCCCCCCTCTCCAAGGCCATGTAGTTGGTGCTCAAGATTCATTCAATGATGCGCATAAATCTACTCGCTCAATTGTCGAGAGAACTTTCGGTATAATGAAGAACCGGTTTCCAATTTTACGCAATATCCGGCTAAAAGGAACAAAAAATGCATGTGAGTTAATCAAAGCGGTTGTTGTATTACACAATCTTTGCCTTGAGGTGGAGCGAGAAGATTATGTTGAAACTGAAGAAGATATTCAAAGTGATGACAGTATTTCACTGAGCGAAGTCAATAATGAATCAACATCGGAAGCTGATAGTGATAGAGAAAATGAGGTGGAAAACTTAGACCGGAGACAACAATTAATTGCTTTTCTTGAATAAATTGTCTTTGTTGAATAAAAGTTATATTTGCGGGTTTACTACTCATTTGGGTATTTTTGCTTTTTTCTTTTACTCATTGTATAACAATATACTGCCTGGCAACATAACAATAAAAGGAAGTTTTTCACAAATCGGTAAACGATCGGTAATCGGTCTTTTGTGGGACAGTTAACATAATAATCACCCTGACAGCTGGAAAAGAAACAAAGCAACAAGCTCGCCGAGCTTCCAATAGCTTCTATACATGTCACGTGAAGATCAGTTTACCGTGCCTCGTCACAGAATACAGCTTACAGTTTGACATTTTTTTTTGATAAAATGCATTCTTACAGATTTGTAAACTGCAACTGTAACTCTGTGACTGTAAAACTGTAAATTACAGTTACTGTAGTTTGATAAAATTGGCCCCTGCTCTCACGCCCGGCAATCGAGTCATAGAAATCTGGCAATTCGACGCACATTCCGAGTAAAAATATGTGTTGAAGCGCGCGCGTTCAGTGTTAACAGCATAGAAATAAACTGTTTATCTGAAGTTGACTAGAATGGAAATTGACTCAAGGTCGCGGCACATCCGGGGGAACTAAGTTGGGGCATGAATGACCAATTGAAAGCTTCGATTTACACATGTGACTGATTCTAACCCAATGATACAGACGTTGGCAAGTGCATCTAAGTGAAAATGCGTGCGATTTATGTGCCCTTATTGTGCATTACATGAAGCTTAATTTCCATTCTAGAGGTTTTATTGTTGTCAATTTCTATGGTTAACAACCCAAGTGTGAATGTCGGAGATCAAAACAGCTTCCTTCATTCCCGCCTGTTGACTCTTATCATTCAGAGAAGATAGAACATCGAAATGATAACTGTCTTGCTAATGAACGATTGTCAAATACTTTAATATATGAAATGGGGCTCATTTTAATCGACATCATCTCCCGATCTTCAATATGACATCAGAATGAACTAATTTTGCAAGTTATGAAAAAAAGAATACATTCTTCACAGTAAATGAATATGATGACGTCCTTAGCTTGCGGTGTTTAACGTCCTACACAATAGAGTGAAATGTGACGCGAATTTCAGCAGTGAACTATTTGCGGTTGAAAGGATGAATTTAAGAATTTTAGCCACTTGACATCTCCGCACGTGCATTGAACTCCCAATTATGATTACTGTTAATAGCGAACTTGAATTAACTCAACGAAATTTTAAAACAATCCCTATAATTTTGCTGGAACAGTAGCGAAAATGTGGAGTATAGAAATCTGCCAATTAGACGCTCAACTTCGAAATAAAATTTGTACATGCGCACGCATAGAAATAAACTGTTTATCTGAAGTTCGCTAGAATGGAAATTGACTCAAGGTCGCGGCACATCCGAGGGAACTAAGTTGGGGCATGAAGAACCAATTAAGAGCTTCGATTTACTCATGTGACTGATTCTAACCCAATGATGCAGACGTTGGCAGGTGCATCTAAGTGAAAATGCGTGCGATTTATGTGCCACTATTGTGTATTGCATGAAGTTTAATTTCCATTCTAGAGGTTTTATTGTTGTCAATTTCTATGTGCGCACGCGTTCGGCTTTAACATTACAAGGCTGTTTGCTGGAGATTAAAGTTCCGTCTTTCCTGCCCTGCTGTTGACACTTATCATTCAGAGAAGATAAAACATCAAATATGTAAATCCTTGCTTATGAAAAAAGGTTGAATAATTCGATGCATGAAATGGGGCTCATTCCAATCAGTATGATCTTCCGATCTTTTATGCAACATAATAGTTGGCTAAATTTGAAAGTGTAGAAACAGTGTAGAATGCATTTCTAATAATATGTTGCCAAGTAAGTGACACAACATGACGCCCATCCTACCCCACACGATGGAGCAATGACAGTCCAACTCAATGTGTAGTCTCATTCAGTCTCATTATTTTGGTAGGTATTAGAAAGTAATTCTCAACAATTAACATCTAAGCGTAGTGGGATCCCCACATGCCATGATTGCTCTAATTATGAATTTAGAGTATAGCCTAAGTTAATATTTGAGAATGAAATATGAGAAAATGAATCCCTCGAATTGTCTGACTTATTAAATTGTGAACAAGTCACTACATATAAAAAGAATATGATGTATTAGTGTAATTCCTATCTTGAACATTTTTGATTAAATCATCAGCAGTGTCAGATGTATTGATTGGAAGTTTTCTTACTTTCTGAATTTCTTCTATAATTCTGAATTATTTTCTAAAGCTTTCTGGAGAGAAAAGTGTTTGTCAATTTATTGCCAATACATCTTGATTCTTATCAGGCTATTGAGATAAAAAATTACAATTCGACTACTTAGCAATTTCAAGCAGACTATTTCATCACAATTTCATTATCATACAAATTCATCAATGATTATGAATGTCAAGCAGTTTGAAATGGGTATTAAAAACATGGAGTTTGTATGGGTATACCAAAATGCGCTTGAGATTCTAAAATAGCAAACCCACGATTCAGTAAATTTGAAAGCCATGAAAATCACGGAATATTAGCACCGTTGCATTACTTCATGCGCAAGCAATTAGTATCAATGACAATCAATTTTGTTGTCATTAAGTGAAATTCATAAATAGGAATATTGGTTGTGTAAATGTTGAAAATAGCTATCCATTAATCAGGACGTCTGGTGCAGAAGTGTAATGCATAAATAGAATGTGTCGCTTAAATTCCATTTTAGCG
Source organism: Prostheceraeus crozeri (assembly GCA_907163375.1). Taxonomy (NCBI): domain Eukaryota; kingdom Metazoa; phylum Platyhelminthes; order Polycladida; family Euryleptidae; genus Prostheceraeus; species Prostheceraeus crozeri. Next base: position 114,307 of record CAJQUW010010754.1, read on the forward strand.
CAAAATTTATTCAGTTATAGAATAACTTTTATAATTGCAATTTATGATTCGATATGTTTATTCAAATTAGAAAAATCATATACCATCTTGAAGCTAATGCGCTCAACATTACTATGCTGCAAACATCACATTAGATATCCTTCAATATTGCGCTTAAATATTCAATCTAGCATCATCTCTAGCAAGGTCTTGACCTTGCTAGGGAATTTGCCAGATTTTGGACATAGCGCTAGGGTAGTACTAGGCTAGCACAAGGATAGTTACTATCTGTATTAATACGACAGCCTAGCGCTATCCTTTTTGCTACCTTTATTAATACGGAAGTTGCTGCTAGCACTAGGGTAGAGCTAGGTAGTGCTATCTCTATTAATACGGCTCCAGATCTTTCACATTGCATGAAATTATACCCCTATAGTAAAGGAAAAAATTCACGTTATCCCAAACGGTGTCTGTGTGAAAATGTTAAAAATGCCAACAAATCACCACAAGCCACTGGTGATAAACGAATGCTCAAACATCCGCGAACGGGACTCGTATTGCTACGCACGATTGTTTTAATCGAAATAATATGATGAAATCAAGAGTTTTAGAACATCCATTGATGTGTCCATGCCTCGGCTGTGGTATTAATCGCAAAAATTAAATCACAAAAATTCAAGCTTTTACATTTTTCAAGATCGTTTTATTCGAGATAATGATGAAACCAACAGTTTTAGACCCGGTGTAGCTCAACAGTTTGGACAGGTGTGTAGCTGCCTCGGCTGTGGAAGCGGTCAAACCTCTAGGTGACATGCCACGCTCAATCACGCGCAATTCACGCGTGAACCACGCGTAATTACACATGACCCTAAACATACGTGGCTATGCGGGATATTACTGCAATATCTGTTATATAAGTTAGTATAGTTGGCAGTCCTGTTATATAGACTTTGCGTCTCATGTGTCTGCATGTATCAGAGGTGAAACAATGTGATAGGACCTCAATTTCATGCTCAGGGAAGACAGAACATGCTTAGCGGTTCATCCGTGGTTCAAGCGGCAGCGCAGACAACCGTGGACGACGCGCAAACTATAAAAAAATTTCCAAAATTTTCCGAATTTTTCCAAAATTTTCCAATATTTGCCTAAATTTTCCATGGAAAATTTTGATTCAAAATAATTCGGAAAATTTTCATCACTACCCGTGAACAATTCGATAGGACGACAAAACATCGGATATCAAGTGTTAATATCATACTATTGAAATATCAAGTCGTAAATTGGGAGCGAAAATCATTTTTTTCTTTTTGATAAAAGGCTAAACTCATGTGTGCAGTGATAAATTATTCCTGTGATTATATACTACCGATTTGTAACCTATGTAAGTAGTACGAAACTTAATAGATATCATAGGGATTGATCATTTTCTAACAGGCATCCTAATTAATAAAGGTGATTATCAAGGATTCTTCATGGAAAAGTTGAGTTCTTATTGTGCTTCTTAGCTGAGATGTCAGGTTTTTGATTCAATATTTACCAATTTTATGATCCACTGAATTTCTGCTTCATTTCTTGAATATGAATAATGATGATGTGGACTCATTTACATATTTTAAAGTTCATCATGATCATTGTCTTTGATTATATTTTTCTCTTTCAGTGACAGGTAGTTTATGATGTGATCACGCTTAAGAAAATGTTCTTGCTAAAAAGGATGAGCATTATAGAAACCATAGAATTGTTAATTTAACCCTTACCGTACCAAGGTTTTTAGTAGCGTAGAATACCAAGGCTGGCCAGAAGTGCCCACTTACCTTATGTCCTAGAATACACCAAAAATGCGAAGTATTCTTATGAAACAAGCATCTGTGTTTCATCTAACACATATTTTGAAGACTACCGGTATATGTGTTAATGAAAGATTTTATACACAATTATGGCACCTTGTAGAAAAGTGTTCTTTGCAAACATATGCCCCACACATGACTCAAGTCTGGTTTATTCTTCTGCGGTTTATACAGGCACCACACCTTCCACGTGTATTTTTGTTGTCCACAGGATATTTAGGCTGCATTTTCTCAAATCCACGACCTACCGCTATGTCTTTCAGCTCCCATGAAATACCATTGAAGTTGTTAGCCTTCCAGCTTCCCATTCTAGCGTTAAGACAAGATGTAAGTAGCTTGTGCCTGAGATCTTTAACTGGTCTTCTCCGAAACAATTTGTCATTTACATGTAGCTGCATTTATGTAGGGGTTTTTATTTTCAGAAGAATGACACTGTTCGCTACAATCAAATCTAGAAGGTACTACAGAACATTCACAGTTCAACGTAGCAAAGTGCGTCAAGGTAACAAAGTTAAAAAAACAAGCTAATGACTAGTTAATTTTCAATAGGTACAAAGTATGATTTAAAAGAAAAGTTTTATATCCTAAAATGTCTAAAAATTTTAAAAATACTTACTAGAAGGACAAACAACGCTTCTCCTCTCCTCATGTGTAATGAATTGGCGAGTAAGTCGTTCTGTTCAAAATTATGTTTATCACTTATATATTGAAAAGATCATATTTAACAGTCTGCTCATTCAGATGATAAGAGGACAGGTCTGTTTCCAATCAAAATACCAGATCTAGCTAATAACACAGCGGGATTACGCTATCTAAAATATACCAAGTGTGTAAGAGAATCAATATTAGTTCCTTAAGCTAAAACGTGAAATAGAATTGTACAAAATATGCATACAAATTATTTGACTATTTTTAATGAGGTCATCAACAGGAACTTGGTCAGGACGATCGCGTTTCGACCGCTTAATCCTGGACGCTCAAACCCGACCAAGCGCGGTCCTGTACATTTAAGATGCACAGCCTCAAAAATTAAATTTATAATAGAGAAAGATTAGCATCTATCAAAAAAAAATATAGTCACTATTGACTGAAATGTACCTCAGGCATTTGAAAGAAGGACAGAGTCCAGCCAGTAGGGGTCAAGAGGCGGGGACATAATCCACCTTCAACTCAAGACGTGCTGCAAAAATAATTCAACGTAGCAAAGTGCGTCAAGGTAACAAAGTTAAAAAAACAAGCTAATGACTAGTTAATTTTCAATAGGTACAAAGTATGATTTAAAAGAAAAGTTTTATATCCAAAATGTCTAAAAATTTTAAAAATACTTACTAGAAGGACAAACAACGCTTCTCCTCTCCTCATGTGTAATGAATTGGCGAGTAAGTCGTTCTGTTCAAAATTATGTTTATCACTTATATATTGAAAAGATCATATTTAACAGTCTGCTCATTCAGATGATAAGAGGACAGGTCTGTTTCCAATCAAAATACCAGATCTAGCTAATAACACAGCGGGATTACGCTATCTAAAATATACCAAGTGTGTAAGAGAATTAATATTAGTTCCTTAAGCTAAAACGTGAAATAGAATTGTACAAAATATGCATACAAATTTTTTGACTATTTTTAATGAGGTCATCAACAGGAACTTGGTCAGGACGATCGCGTTTCGACCGCTTAATCCTGGACGCTCAAACCCGACCAAGCGCGGTCCTGTACATTTAAGATGCACAGCCTCAAAAATTAAATTTATAATAGAGAAAGATTAGCATCCATCAAAAAAAAATTAGAGTCACTATTGACTGAAATGTACCTCAGGCATTTGAAAGAAGGACAGAGTCCAGCCAGTCCACTTTGTCGAATAATTTGGATTTCGGTTCACTCCATCACTGAGTTGGGACTTTGGAAAATTAGCGCAGCTACACACAAGAGTATGAGAATGAAAAATATATTATATTATTCCTTCCGTATTGTTATCATGATCAGTTAATTCCGTGGTAATTTCTTGAAACACACGCAAAAATTTGCATTGTCACTTTTGGTACTTGGTCTCAACTCGAGTCCATTCAACAAAATCGAAACTGTTTACACATTGGGGATTCAATTAACATTGAGTTGCTACCCTACCTAATATGTTTACTCTATGCTACAAGCTGAATCAGACGATTCCTATTTATGGCAATGAAAATATGCAGATTTTCATGTTTGATAGATGAGCGTCATGATTAGAATAGTATTAGAGATAAATTAAATATACTTCATTTGAATTTGTAACTTCGTTATTCGATTGTCGAATGTACATGGACCGATTCTTTCATCATTTCGGCTTGGAACATGAAAGAACAGTGTTCTCTTAATCTTCCCATACTTTAATGACTCGACCAGGCTTGTTTGTCTCAGACATAAATACAGTAATTGACAAAATTTATTCCTTAATGTAAAATGCACGTCATTGCCATGGTTTTCATGAGTACAACAAATATGAATCTGTTTTGATTTCGACCTGATATTTCAAGTTGATTACATTGGGTATATTTGAAGTTGATCTAATTTATGTGTGGAGTATATTTGCATGACACTTGTAAGTTCGTTCTCAATCCATGTCATGATGTGTAGCCTCTTGAATAAGGCAGACACGCAGTTTGAAGGCTATCCCTCAATACAACATGCATGTCTTGGTGTATTACATGCACAATTATACATCATGTATTACATCAAATTACATGCACGTAGTTCACATCAGCAAGCCACTTCATCGTGCACGTGGTCACTTCGTCGCAGATATATTAGGTAGAGTAGCAACTCAGCATTTATTAAATTCCCAATGTGTATACAGTTTCGATTTTATTAAATGAACTCGAGGTAGAAATGTAGAATACAGTTGGAATTGTTTCCAAATGTGAGACATGCGCATTTATGCAGTTTTGAAGAAATTACAACGGAATCGACCGATCATGATAGCATAATCAGAAAGAAATTATATCATTTTACAGATCCATGTCATCAGTCATGACAGTCTTGGAGAGGTAATGTTTGTTAAATTAGCAATTCGATGACCTGCTTTCAGTCAAAATTTCAGTCAACAAAGCACAATAAGATATCGACTTTTTCATTATGACTTCCAGTTTAATACGGTTCATAAAATTCCCTTGATAATCAGCCTAATTTCCACTTAGCTAAGTTGTTTTTAGCAAATTTTCATTCCATTTGATATCCAACTTGTTTCATACTACCATAGAGTGATGCAAATTGAAAATTTTCCAATTTTGAAATTTAATTTTCGGTGATTAAAGTTTTTCCTTTGTTTGGGAGACTTATCATAGTCGTTTGAAAAGACTATGCAATATTCAAAGACCGAAACTTCTCTATCATCCCTGTGTGTTACCTTTTGCAACCAACTGCACCTTTTCTATGCCTAATCAGATCTTTCCAGATGAATGTCAGACATTAGATGGATTTCAGATTTTTCTAGCTGAATTTCACATATCTGTCAAAAATTCAACTTTGAAAAGATCTTAAATTCAACTGGAGATCTCCAATTCATCTGGATCATATCTGAAATTTATTTGGGCAGATCTGAAATCGATTTGGAACTATCTGAACCATCTGAACTAGAAATGGAAGATGTGTATCCTCAACGGAATCTTCCCTGCTAGCGAGCTTGCGTGCGGACGTGTCTCGTTGTCTGGTCTTGTCGAAGTGACGACTCAGCTGTATCTTTCATCACCGAAACTTAGCAACGTGCAAATTTACATCATCGGAATCCTCGCTTCATGATCATCATCAATGTGTGATTCATTTTCCAAATTCTACGTAGAACCTTTTGTACATGCAGTTTTTGTACATACAATCCATTTTTTTCAATATGGCGCTCTCAAAGTGATTTCGACCAACGCAGTTTTCCCTAGCGCTCTCCATCACAATGTCAGGCACTGCAGCTCGCCGTGTGCATTCTCGTGAACAACTGATAAGCCTTCCCTCAATGCCCTCCACCGCGAATGCAAATCTTCCCAGGCGGGTTAGGAGAAGACTTTGATACTTTAACCTTGAGCGAAGTGGCTTCCCAACATCTGACAACAGAGATAGTGACGTCGGCATTAACTTCAGCACTGCGACTCCCCATGGGCTCTCCAAGGCTGTCATATGCACGGAAGATCTGTAAAATAATATAATTTCCTTCTGCATTACTAGCCTATCATGATCAGTCACTTTCCGTTGTAATGTCTGAAAAAATGCAAAAATTTGCATATTTCACATTTGGAAATAATTCCGACTATAGAGTAGTTCCTACTCTATGATTCCGACAGTATCTCCTGTGAGTTCATTTAATAAAATCAAAAGAGTATACACATTTGGGATTTAATAAATGCGCAGTCACCACTCTACCTGACTCTATGACTCTACCTACATAGTTACTTTATGCCTAATATATTTACTCAATGGTTTCAGCCAGGAAAGCACGAATCCTATCATGATTTTTTCCTGAAGACTTCTATTGTGATGCGGATCATGAAATTCCCTTGCAAATTAGCTCAATTTCAGCTTAGTTAGGATGCTTATTAGCAAATATTCATTCCTTTTGATATCCAATTTATTTAAAACTGCTTACTAAAATTTAATTAAAAGTTTAAAAATTTGAAAGTAAATAAAACTAAGTAATTACTAAACTGAATTTTGATTCTTTAAAACTGCGCCATGCATAATTGACCATCAGCGAATATTTTAAGGTCTTGAAATTTAAATGTTGTTAAACATTATGTGCAGCCTTCTGCCTTAATGCCCTGATGCACAATTTAGAAATATATCGGGATATACCATCTTATCAGTACAACCTCAGCTTCCAGCAAAAAAAGACTATTTAATCTCACAGACAGTTCACATTTTTAATGTATACCTGACATAAATCTTAATTACTTGAAAATGATGCTTGCTTAAAGAATTATCAATTTCAAACTCATTAGTCTTTTGCTCACAAATGACGCGTGTGATTTGGTTGATTTTGTTTATATCTATAACATTATTTTTTGATACTCTAAAAGTAATATTGAAATTTTCGAAAAAATTTGGCCATACGCCGTCTGGTACAGAAGACAAAATAAAATCACTGCCGAAATGGTTGGATTTGTCAATAATTTGTACCCAAGCGATCTATCATTGATATCTATTGAATTATTTCCATCGTGCATCAGCCTTTTTGAACCGACGACCTGTGCTGAATTACTGGGCACCTCGCAGATGAAAATCTCGTGGTGATGACGGTGTTAAAAGTCATCAGGTCTACTAATATCTTCATAATGTCAGATACGATTATAATGCGGACAGAACCATATAATATTCAATGCATTCGTATTGGTATCGACTATTTAAGTGGTCTTGTCTCACAGAGAAGTACTTCCGGGTTGTCATCGTAATGCAACTTGTGCGATGCGATCTGAAGTCAGTGGAGAAATTAAAAATTTATCCTCACAAAATTATGACCAACTTGTCTTTGTCATAGTTTCAACTTTTTCTGGCCAACGGAAGCAATCTATTCTATATGAAAGCAAACAAAGCTGCAACCTCGGGGGGGGCTACAATGGCAGCCCCTTAGCTGTAAATCGAATGAAGGCATGTCTGACAATCACAGGATGAACTCATGACATGGCTCAGCACTTCCAAGAATTGGAGATGAACGAAAGGCATTGAACAGCGCTTCTTACAGGCTGGAAGCATGGACGGATTTTAGGAACAACCAAATCACATTTTTAGGCTAACCTGGACGTCCTTTGGAGTTTGATGTGCCTTTTCATTGTGTTCATGTACAGTCGAGCTTAAAGGCGAATTTCAACTTCAAAGATTAAAGTATCCCTACTGAACCTCTACGACTGTCTCGTGTCACTTTCACGGTTATCCACTCTCTGAAAATTCTTGTATAAGTTTCATGATGTCACATAGTGCTCCGAATTCTGGTTTATGCCCGAATCTGAGACATCAGGCCCGAAAATCTGTATGAATTGTGCCGGAAAATTTTCAATCAAATCGATTTTATTATATTTCAATGTTGTACTGATATACTTCAGTTATTTATGCCAAGCACACTGACTGCGCTTTCTCTTTATGCTAGCTTATCTCTGAATATTGCAAAATTAATAGCTTTGTTTGAATAGGTGTATCTGGATTCTTATATGATTACAAGGGCATTCTTTTTCCATATGTATTCTATGATTACATATTATCTCCGAATTCTGTTTCAGAAAGTAAGATGTTTTGCATGGACGTCAGAGGTCAGTTATAACGTAATAACGTATAATGTGACACCAAGGAGAACAACGAGAAGTTAGAGAAGTAATTCGTTTTCCACGCGGAAAGTTTCCCCTCTGTTGTTCCTACAGAGGAATTGTCAAATTTAAGGTTGGAGTGCAATTACAAAAACACAGAAGCGCGTTGCAGGCGTATGGTCACAAGAAGTCGTTGGATTGATGCAGGAGAAACACACTGCCACACTGCCAAGCGAGTCGATCAAAGCGTTGTGTGATGAGATAAAGGTCAGCAGACGGCAAGCGATGTATCCACTAGGTACAGGGCGAGCAAGGGATTGATAAGCAGTTGCAACGATGAGTGATGACTAAGCAACTATTATGTCTGATCATGACTTGAGAAATGGAAAATGCGAGAAAGCACTTAATGCAAATAAATAAAGTAAATCCATGGTAAAATATCTGTAGAATAGCAAGAAGCTGAGGTTCGTAATCAATAATACAAGGTGGGTCCTGAGGTTGAGGCGGAGAAACTAACACGATGGCGGTTAAGTATAGTTAGCAGAAGCAACAAAGCTAAAAGCAAGCCGCAAACAGGAGCTGCGCGGCCAGACGACCGCACAACAGCCTGCCTAAGTGGCCAATCTTAAAAGTTTCCAATGTTAACAAAATTGGTCCGCGCTATTCTAGTATTACCTCATGGAAATGCGGGCGTCGAGCGCGTTTTCAGTAACCTCAAAGCCTGAACTCCGGAAAGATAACTGCTTTGGTCGTTTCCAGATCTTGTCTGAGAATGAAGTGTTGGAAACCACCAACACTCCCGATAACTTCTCAATTTCTTCATCAGCGCATGCAAAAGCAAAATTGAAGGCAGAAGAGAAAAAGCAAGATGAAGAAAAGAAGAGATGCATTAGAGAAGAAATTGATGATTGAAGTTGAAAAAGATATGTGTGCAGTCCTATCAAAGCTACATGAGAAAGAGAATTGTGTCTAGAAAGAGCTGGAGATGAAATTGCAAGAACGGCATCGGCGGCGAAGGCTGATGAGGATGTTGAACGTCTTAAAAGGAAAAATCTTCTCTGCTGAAGAAGCGAAGTAGAGATAGTGACAAAGTTGTTCAGGGCGTTTTGAAGCTTTTCGCTGCGGACACTTTAGAAAAACATTAGCGTTTTCTCAATTCTTCATCAACGCTATCTCTTGCGTCAAGCTTTATAGTCTAATTGTGTCCTGTCTCGCTTACATCTCAATATCCATGTAAAAACATCAAAAAATAGTAAAACATGTTTTATACATTCATAATCAATATTTTGTACCAATTCATGTATGGCTACCGACTAAATGTAATACTCTAGTGTATGAACTAAACGTATGATATCTATGTAAGTTATGAAGCAACTGCTCAAAAATATTGGCATGAATTATCCCAAGCGCGTTATGTATCAATGAAAGACGATCTCAACTTACTTATAAATATAGATAAATCTGGACTAGGATTTATCTTGCAAAACAACCTAATCATCCAATTTTTTCATAACGTGATTACTGAATTATATTTAATGATGTTGCAGCGGTGTCATCAATCAGCCTTAGTTGCGATGCGCTCTCCTTTATTTTAACACCTCTCTTTACTTCACCTTCCACTTGTAATCTCTTCGCCTTATCTTAATTACCTTTCGATCCTGTCACTTGGCGAATGTAAAGCTGATGATAATAATAACACAACTTCTCTGACTGCGAGACAAGACGGTGTTCTAAAAACTCTCTCTCCGGGCTGTTAGAGACTAGAATAACTTACTTTGGTGATTTAACTTACTACAGTCATCATAGACATTACCCAAACCTCTACAAATTGGCGCCCAACTAAAAATCATGACCGATCCAACTCAACTCGCCGCTCTAAGTGTGAAGCTACCTTCCTTCTGGTCCTCCGACGTCGAGCTGTGGTTCTCACTCTGCGAGGCGGAATTCGACGTCTGTCGAGTTACCAAGCAGGAAACTATGTTTGGCCACATCATTCGCACACTCCCTCAAGAGATCGCTCAAGAAGTTCGCGACCTGATCGTTTCTCGCCCGATGACCGATCAGTATGATGAGCTGAAGGCTGCCATCATCAAGCGAACCTCAGTCTCCGAACACAAACGGTTGCGTCAGCTACTCAGCGAGGAGGAGCTTGGTGATCGTAAGCCTTCGCAACTCCTGCGCCGCATGCGTCACCTGCTGGGTCACCGCAACTTCGATGAAGGACTTCTACAACTCTTCGTTCAGAGACTCCCCCTCCATGCTCAATCCATTCTCGCTGCCTCCAAGGACTCCATGCCACTTGAAGATGTTGCAGACATAGCTGATCGAATTCTCGACGCTCCAGTTCCTCTACACGCCGCGGTCGCTTCAGTCAACCGCCCTGACAGTCTCAGCGACCGACTGGATCGCTTGGAGAAGACAGTGAACCGACTTGCTGAACGCATCTCCTCCTTGTGCACTACTAGGAACTCACGTGAGCGTTCTACGTCCCGGGACCGTTCTAATCGTCCTGTTGGCGACCGTCCTGATGTGTGCTGGTATCATCGAAAATACAGCACTGCAGCTGAGAAGTGCATTAAGCCCTGCAGCTTCCAATCGGGAAACTCCTCGGCCCCGCAGTGGAGGTGGCGGCTGACACGGGCCCTCCATCTCCGAGCTGCCGACTTTTTGTTTGGGACCGCTACTCTGGAACCAAGTTCCTGATCGACAGTGGTGCTGAGGTCAGTGTCCTTCCTCCTACGACTGCTGATCGTCGAAATGGCTTCCGTGGTGAACCTCTCTTCGCAGCTAATCACGCCATCATCTCAACCTTCGGCCAGCGATCGTTGACCTTGAACTTGGGACTACGGCGTACCTTTCGGTGGATTTTCGTGATAGGTGATGTCACTCATCCTATCATCGGAGCTGACTTCCTCAGCCACTTCCACCTCCTGATTGACCTGAACCACCGTCGCCTTCTGGACAGCTTTACAAGCATTTTTGTTCTTGGCACCGCGGCCAACGGTGTTCAGCAGCTCAGTCCTCTCCTGACTCATCCGTCTGCGCCTGCCTCTCAATGTCCTTATTTGACTCTCCTACGCCAGTTTCCTCGATTAACTAATCACTCCCTGCATGATGACGCTGCCAAGCACAATGTGACTCACCACATCCGCACCACAGACCCTCCAGTTTTCATTCGCCCTCGCCGCTTAGCACCGGACCGTTTGCGTTGTGCTAAAGAGGAGTTCCAGCACATGCTTGAGATGGGTATCGTTCGTCCGTCCAATAGCGCTTGGGCCTCTCCTCTGCACATGGTCACAAAGAAGTCTGGCGATTGACGCCCTTGCGGTGACTACCGCGCTCTCAACCATGTGACTGTACCTGACCGGTATCCAGTTCCCCACATCCAAGACTTTTCGTCCAACCTCAAAGGCAAGACTGTGTTCTCATCCATCGACTTGACTCGTGCCTATCATCAGATTCCTGTCGAACCTGATGATATTGCGAAGACCGCAGTTACAACTCCTTTCGGTCTCTTCGAGTTTACCAGGATGCCCTTCGGTCTACGCAATGCAGCACAGACATTTCAACGCTTCATCGACGAACTTTTACGTGGTTTTAACTTCGTATTTGCCTACCTTGATGACCTGCTAGTCGCTAGCTCCTCACCGGAAGAGCACCAGTCCCATCTCAGGATGCTGTTTCAACGCCTTGATGAGTACGGACTCATACTGAACCCGTCTAAGTGTGTCTTCGGTGTCTCATCAATTACCTTTCTCGGACACAAGATCGACTGTCATGGAATATCGCCCGTCGAAGACAAGGTCACTGCTATCTCGAACTTTCCGCAGCCGAATTCGATAGCTGAACTCCGTCGATTCCTCGGCATGATCAATTTTTACCGCCGCTTTATCCTTCTATGTGCAAGTCTTCTACAGCCCCTAACCAATCTGCTCAAAGGCGCACCCAAGTCCCTGAGTTGGTCCTCCGAAGCTGAACAATCCTTCAACGACGCCAAACGTGCCCTCACCAGCGCTGCTTGTCTGGCTTTTCCCGATCAATCTTCACAGTTGGTACTCGCCGTCGATGCGTCTAACTTCGCTGTTGGTGCGTCTCTGCAACAGCTGACAGACAGTGAACTTCAACCGCTTGCATTCTTTTCACGGAAACTATCCGACGCAGAGTCTCGGTACAGCATTTTCGGCAGAGAGCTGCTGGCCATCTACCTTGCAATTCGCCATTTTCGCCATTGCTTAGAAGGTCGGACCTTCACCGTACTGATTGACCATAAGCCACTCACTTACGCGGTCTCCACGTCTGCTGATCGACATTCCCCGCGAGAAGTCCGACACCTAGACTATATTTTGCAGTTTTCTTGTGACATTCGACATGTCAGCGGTAGGGATAACATTGTTGCTGATACTTTGTCACGGGTGGAAGTCTCAGCCATCACTCGTCCTTCCTGCCCTACTCATGAAGAAATCGCCAACGCTCAACGACAAGACAGCGACCTGCAAGGCTACCGCAACAAGCATGACACTGGCCTACAATTGCAAGACATTCCCATTCCTTCGTCTACTCGATCAGTGACTTGTGACCTCTCTACTGGTTTACCTCGCCCCTTTATCGCAACTGTCTTGCGTAGAAGAATATTCGACGTTATTCACGGTCTCGCACATCCTGGCATCAAGCCCAGCATCAAACTGGTATCCGAGCGCTTTGTTTGGCCTGATATGATACGCGATATCAGACAATGGACTCGCGCCTGCATTCCCTGCCAAAGGTCGAAGGTCAACCGCCATACTAGTGCTCCCATCGGCACGTTTTCAGCACTGGACGCTCGCTTTCGTCATGTCCACATTGATCTTGTCGGACCGTTTGCTCCCTCCAACGGTTACACTTACATCTAAACCTGCATCGACCGTTTCACGCGATGGCCTCAAGCTATCCCTATAAAGGACATCACCGCATCAACGCTTTCGTGGAGCGCTGGATCTCCATGTTTGGCGTTCCTGAGATCATCACAACTGATCGCGGTCGACAGTTTGAGTCTGCTTTATTTACTGACCTCACTCAACTTCTGGGATGTACTCGCATTCGAACAACGGCGTATCATCCGATGTCAAACGGGATGGCGGAGCGTCTACATCGCCAGCTCAAAACCGCCCTCAAGTCACAACTCTCGCCGCAGCACTGGACAGACAATTTTTGCCTATCGTTATGCTCGGTTTGCGGTCAGCCGTCAAAACCGACATTAATTGCTCCCCAGCTGAATTGACTCTCGGCACCACATTGCGTTTACCTGGTCAATTCCTCAGCAGCGATCATTCCCAGTCACAGCCTGATGCAAACGGAACGGACGCTTGTGATTACGTCACACATCTTCAGTCATTCATGCGAGAGCTGAAAGCCCGTCTCCACGCCCTCAGTCCAAGCCAATTTTCTTTCCCAGCGAATTGGCAACATGCAGTCATGTTTTCATCCGACACGATGCTGTGCGCAAGCCGCTTCAACCTACGTACGACGGACCTTATCTTATCTTCAGTCGGAGCGATAAATTTTACTGTATCTCCAAAAACGGCCGCTCAGAGACAATTTCCATCGACCGCCTCAAGCCCGCCCACTTAGATAGATCAAGTGCTGACACTCCTACTCCGACCACGCGCTCTGGCCGGCACATACAATCTCCCGCTCGTTACGTTCCAGGATGAACATCTCCATTCTACTACGGCATCGCCTTCACTGACGAAAAGGCTGGGAGGGGAGTACTGTAGCGGTGTCAGCAATCAGCCTTAGTTGCGATGCACGCTAACAGATGGTGTACAGCTGCTGCTCTCCTTGATTTTAACACCTCTCTTTACTTCACTTTCCACTTGTAATCTCTTCGCCTTATCTTAATTACCTTTCCATTCTGTCACTTGGCGAATGTAAAGCTGATGATAATATAGGATTTCCTATTCATGTTGCCGGATCGTGCAAGCAGGTTACCGGGACTTGCATTCAAGTTACCGGATCAAAATATAATCGCGTTCAAGTTACCGGGATGAGCATTCAACTTAACATTTGTGTATTCAGCTTACCGTATGCTCATTCAAGTTACCGTATCAAAATTTACAAGATCACGATATCTGTTCTTTTTCACGCAATAAGCGATCAAGTTAACGAAGTGTGCAGTCACTTTACCACCTGACGCAATCACTTTCACAATCTGTGAATCACCACTTTTTTCTGATTAAAACACAGACATTTGTAGAAGCGACTTCATGGCTGCAGGCAGGAGAAACAGTGTGGCAAACATTGATCGCCAACGTCTTGTCACGTCCTATGAGAATGGCGAAGATTACATTATGTTGGCAGACTCTTTGTCGATAAATAGGGAAACAGCTAGGAGCATTATCCGAGTTTAGAGAGCAGAAGGGCGACAAGAGGGACTACCTCAAGGAGGTGCAAGAAACCGACGGGTGGACGGAGAGATGGTCGATGCTATCCTTGAAATAGCCAGACGTGAGCCGTTCTCAACACTTACGACCATACAAGAGAAACTGTATTCTACTCTTCTAAACAAACCTCGAGTACACATATCTACCATATCTCATCATCTGGAAAATCAACTGATTTCCCTCAAGATAGCTGGTAAAGATGCAGATGTACCCCACAGACGAAATATCCCAACAACGAAAGATTTACGATATGAATACGCAACATGGCTAACAACATTGCCTATGAATGATGACATAATCTACAGTACATAGATGAATGCGCCATCAATTTATTCACCAGACGAACCCAAGGAAGGGCCCCAGTCGGTGAGCCAGTGAGACAGAGAGTCTTAGGGGCAAGGATGGCGAATATTGTCCTAATTCTGGCCATTAATACAGATCTAGGCCTGGTTCACTTTGATCTTTGACAACAAACAGTTGATCATCAAAGGTGCCAGAACTTTATCGATGACTTAATCAACATAGAGGCGGCCCCCAAGATTTAACGGCAGAGTTCATATCGTCCATGACGGTGCACGTCCGCATCTCCATACGATTGTACCGGAGCACCATCAGCAGCGTTTCTCAATTAAACGTTACCGCCGTACAGTCCCTTCTTAAATCCTGTCGAACAAGCTCACAGTTGTTTTAAAGCTGCAGTTGGCAGACAGCTGACGTCAAATGACGTTCAAGTAGAATTACTTGACGACAATCTTCGACAATCTCAAGGTCTCACTCAGGCAGCTTTGAGATCAAGAATTCTTCTACGCATTGCTGATGAAGCAATATCAGAAATCACCCAAAGTGTTCCCATTGGTGCCGTCGAGTTGACCGGTTTGTCCCTGCTAGTTTGAGCAAGACTGACATTGAAGGCTAGACTCTTTATTTTCTTTTTTCTCATCGGTAGTTCTATTAAAGTTTTGTTTTTGAATGTGTTTTTTCAATTCAATTTAACAAGATGGGTTTGAGAAGAATTCAAAAATTTGGGATATGTTTTGTGGAAAACAGAAAAGTATACGAAATGACAAAGTACGTATTTAACGAAATGAATTCCCTGAATAATTTTCTACAGTAGAATGATTAAAAAGTTATTGGGAGTTTGATCGCCCATAAGATATCATAATGAACGTATCATTTCAATTCTCGTCAATTTGGTGAGAGTGAATAATTTATTAATTTTTGTTAATTTTACTTAACTTTCGTGCTCCCATAAAAATCGGATGGATAGTTAAGCAGTTTCTGAATTATCTATGATAATGAATGCATCAAACGGTAAAATGTAGTCAAGGATAGGTAAGATGAATGCAATGACTTTTTGATGCGGTAAATTGAATGCGCTGATACGGTAACTTGAATGCGCATACGGTAAGCTGAATACACAAATGTTAAGTTGAATGCTCATCCCGGTAACTTGAACGCGATTATATTTTGATCCGGTAACTTGAATGCAAGTCCCGGTAACCTGCTTGCACGATCCGGCAACATGAATAGGAAATCCTATAATAACACAACTTCTCTGACTGCGAGACAAGACGGTGTTCTAAAAACTCTCTCTTACTTTGGTGATTTACCTTACTACAGTCATCATAGACATTACCCAAAACCTCTACAATGTCATATCCAGTCATTAGGTGGAATTCCATCGTTTTGCTTATCATATGCCAGTATTTTTTTGCCCAAGAAACTGCATTTTGACTCTATTTCGTCGTTATCGGTAAGCCCGAGAATTTTTGCCAACCCCGAATTCTAAAAATTTTAGCGCTAAGAGCCAATACACGCTTGCTGTGTACACCATAATGGATACTAAAAAATTATCGTAAAAATGGCACCTAGAGAACGTAGCAGTCATTTACATGAGAAAAGAGTCTAGTAGCCACTTTGAAGATACTGGTACCGGTACTTGGAGCTCCTTGAGAGGTGACGTAAGACGGGAGGTTGTTCCACACTTGTGAGGCTCCTACGGAGAAGAGCTTATTGGCGATCGTTTTCTAGACGTGCTATTGCCACAACATGTGAGTTCTTTGAAGTGTATCTGAGGCGAGAGCGATGCGCAAGTGAGCTGACAGGATCAAACAGCTCACCGAGGTACCCAAGAGCAATACCGGTACCATGTGTGAATTTGCGAGCTAGGGTGACGAAAAGTAGATCAACTGTGCAAGAGGCGCAGTTTATTTGACTGAGAGTCGATGGCGTTGTAAGGTTGGATAAATCAGTCGAACAACGCGATCCATAGACCTTAGTATCATCTGCGAAAACTTCAGCCTTCATACCAAACCTTGAACAAGTTAAATGATGTCCAAAGGGTATAATAGAAAGTACTTTGTTCAGATCACAATGAGTGTAGAAGAATAAAACAGTATAAAAGAAGAGGCCCTGGTGTGATACTGACTCTTGTGGGACGCTGCTGCTTACCTGCAGAGTAGATGAGATGTATTGCGATACCGTACTTGTAAAATTGATGATGTCTTCTCAAAAAAATGACTCAAATCAGCTTCCCATTTTTCTCAACCAATCTTGATACTCCGAAGAAGCATGCAAACAGGTTTCTGTTGGGGAAAATTTGACAAGCACTGAAGATCTGATAGTTTATCCGTCTGTTTACTTAAAAGGAATTTAATTTTATTCTCATTGATTAACCCTTGGCTTCATTTATGGATCGTTGCTGTGCTAGGGAAAAAAATTGTTCAACTGCGATTGGATGATGACAGGACGACCCATGTTACAATCGAAGATGCTGAAAACCAGCTGTCAAGTTCATCACTCCGTAAAGTCGACTCAACTGACATTGATGATTCGAACGAAAGCAAATGTGTCATTTTCCACAAAAACGATTTCATAAGTTTACTAATCAAAGGAAATTTTTTGGCCTATAGAAAAATGGCAATGATAGGTCCCATGCCATGAAAATCTGACAAAAAATTACGATTCAACAAAATAAGCTGGATCGGCATTATGTAGATTTGACAAGACATCCCGCCATCACCATAAAATCTTGTAGGCCTACTGCAGAGTGTAGGCAAATGTGTAAGTGTATGCGGGCCTATCCATATAAGCTGCTATGGCAACTACTTTTCTTTTTTTGCTGATATAGAGCATAGAAATTTAATTCAAATATACTGTCAATTCCAACGAAGGCCAATTTTTTCTGATGGCCACTTTCATAACAATGTGTCAAATAATCCGTAATTTTGTCATGACATATGGAAAGTTGGTGCTTGATTATTGAAATTATAGCTTGATGGGCAATTGATAGAAGATCTCTAGCTTTTCTGGAAGGCTTGTGCTATTATATTCTGCAAGTCTATCTGGGCATTAAATGAAGATGCTACAGGCAGGCCAATGTGGAAGTGTCGGCATTTTGTGAGTGTTTGAAGACTAAGTTTAGACATGCTTTGCTTGGACTTAGATTTTGATTTTAGAATAACTGTTCCATCGTTTTATATCATCCTGCTTCCCATTTCACCTCTACCTTCACCATGCTAGTAAAATAACACTATCTGATGCCAAAATATATAATTACTGAAACCATCAAGTGGTACATGACATGCCTTGATCATGTAGAGTGGTAGGGAACTCTGCGGTTATCATACACGTTGCACCGTTGCGAACAGGTGTTACCAGCGCACAGCTTATATGTTCTTGAAGACTTGCTACAGATGTCTTTTGACATGTTGACAGTGAAACAATTGTCAGCGGTCTAACTAGTAATTCTGAAAATTCCTGAATTGTCCAAGTTTCCAATTTTACGGATTATGTTTCAGCAGCATCGAAAGTAGTGGCAGTTGTAGGCCTACAATGTCCATTGCACCAGGTCCAGAATGTCAGGTACTCGATATTGCACTCCAACGTACGTAGTATAGATGTACGTCGCGCTGTGGAAACAGACGAGAGTCGGTCGATCAGTCTACATGTAGATGTGCAGTATGCTTGTTACTAGCATTAGCACGAGTAATCAAGCCGAAATCAAAGCGTTTGGTGTATTTATTCGATATTTTATTTCATTCAATGCACATTCGGTCAAAGAATTCTTGTATTTCCTTGTGTGTTTTTTAATGATAACGATCGATGCCAACCATGAGCAGACGTGCTCATTACAATTAAATCAAGTTCTTAATCGTGCGTGCTGACTGATGTGTTGTTATCATTGCACAATTTTGAAATAAAAACAAATGTCGTTTTTCATGGCCACGCCGCTTCTCTTAGTTTTTATTTCAATATTGTTCAGATGGGCGCAAACTAAACGGTTATTGCACCATTTGTTTACATTTTGAGCTCTCATAGCATCAGTGGTGCTCTTTTGACGCGGTGGCAGATAGTCTTGAAGCCAGGGAAGAACCACATGACTCAAAACTGAACATAATGAAAGAAAAGAGAAACAGTGATGTCATTAAGTCATTCTGTAAAACTGAACGGAATGAAATACCCTCATACGACCATCACTCCCAGATATTATTATTATTCGTCGTTGATGAACATCTCCCACAAAATGTCATGCATAAAATTCTTTTTTCCATTTTCAATCTGTGGACGTATTGCGATCTGCCCTTAGCGTCTTATACCGATGCGAGGTACGATTTGCATGGAACTGTAGTGTCTATATTTCGATGAGAATGGGAATACATTCTAATAATGTATTCTAATAATGTAATTCTAATTACAGCATACATAATAATGCTGTAACCGAAGACCATATCAGCTTAAGAGTGATAAGTCAGAAGCGCGGTGCTGATGGTGGCAAGTTTGATTTTTCAAAAACAACACCACTTGAAGTAGAGTCTGCAATTAATCATAGATTGAAATGTTCAAAGGCAACTGGTGTTGATGGAATCCCTGCTCGTGCACTGAAGGAATCAGCGTCTGTCATCAGCTTGGTAATGGCTGCCTTATTCAACGCATTCCTCTCGATGAAAAAGTTTCCGTCAGCAATTAAAAATGGTTCGTGGACTCCAGTCTTCAAAAGCGGTAACAGAACTGATGTTGCCAGATATAGGCCAATAACAGTTATTTCACAGTGCGCTAAAGTCTTTGAAGCCATCATGACGCTACAATTTTCAAATTACATTTTGCATATGCTTTCACCTTATCAATTTGCGTACAAAAGAAATCATAGTACAGAAAGTGCATTGATATTTATGACTGAATCGTGGAAGCATGCTTTAGACGCAAAGACAGTTGTTGGAATCGTCTCAATTGACCTCTCCGGTGCGTTCGACAACGTTTGCCATGAGCTTTTGCTAATGAAACTTTCGGTCTACGGTATGGGAGAATCATCAATTGAGTTAATGAAGAATTACCTGAATGAAAGAAAGAACTGCGTTCGACTACACGGTAAATCATACGATCAATTGTATACTATGCAAAAAGGTATTCCGCAAGGGTCACAATGGGGTCCATTGATATGGAATGTGTTCCTCAATGACCTACTTCTGCTCATAAGTTCATGTGATGCTCACATTGTCGCTTACGCAGACGACATAACTATTTGGATTGATGGAGAGACTGTGTCTAATGTTCAAGATAAGCTATCGACTGTTCTGTCTTTGGCTATTGATTGGCTCAGGCAAAATAAACTATGCATTAATCAAGCCAAGACTCAATGCATGGGCCTAGGAAATCATTCCGAACAGCTTCAATTCCATGTCAACGGAGAAAGTCTTCCTAGCCAGGACAGCATCAAACTTCTAGGAGTGACGATTGACAGAAGCTTTTTATACGACTTTTTATTAAGACTATCCGCACTATTGCATGGAAACTTTGTGGTATAAATCGATTGCGAAAGTTTGTGGGTAGAAAGACGCGCTGGAGATTAATCGAAACCTACATTCTTCCGCATTTCGATTATGCTTCACCGTTGTTGATTTTTGCTAGCCGCACATCGAAAAGAAAACTGGAAGCAATGTATGAAAGATGTTTCCGAATTACGACGATGGACCATCGTTCCCCTCTATCAGAACTTCAGGCCTCCTTGAATGCCCTTAATTTGAATGAGCGCTTTCACCAAAATCTCTACAGGTTCATGAAGTCAGTTGAAACAACCTTATCGAGAAGTAAAACTGTGGATGAAAGGGAAATTGCCAAAATTTGCCAAACTGACCGAGGATATGCTCCAGTCGTCTTTCTGAGCATGTTTCCACCATCACCATCGGAATCGCATCGAAGCGTGTTCATCCAACCTAGATGTCGAACAAGGAGAAGCGGTCTTTATACATTGAGATACTTTGGGCCCAGTTTTTGGAACAAGCTGCCTGTGGAAACTCGAAGTTGTTCGCATAAATCTTCTGCAGCAATACAAGCAATAAAAGGATTCCTGAGACTGCAAAGTTGACTTTTACATGCCTAATTATTCATCTCATCTGACTTTTATATCTGTTACATGTAGTTACACAATAGTATTTGTACGTAGTCACATGCATGCATCATGCCGTGAATAAATCCTTTCTTTCTTTCTCTCTCGATAGAATTTTTATTGTTCCATAGAGCAAGTTTTTGCCTATAGTTTGGGAAGGATCGAACATGTGTCACCTGCAGTTGAAAATGTATATTTCAATTCTTCGCAGATATTTTTCAGTATGATCCTACGTCCCGTTATAAAGGCTGATCACATTCTAGCCCTAAGTTTACTTTAAGGCAAATGACAATTCTATATTCAAATCCTTCTATCGGTGCACAGACTTAGAAGGTCCCTTCCTGTTTCAATTATAAAAACATGTGAAAAATTATCGAGGACCCCATGTTATGTTCTGTCTTGAACACGTTTGGAAAATTGACAACCTCGCACCTTTTCATGAATTAATTACGCCATTTGTTCTGATGAACTTGCTGCTGTCACACCACATCCTCCTTCTAACGGGATACATAAGAGGGAGTGTCCATCTTGTCACTTATCCTTCTCCGGCGGAGCATTTCAGAAGATATTCTGTCATAGGACAGCAAGTTGTTGAATAGGCTTCCTTTGCAGGTATTTCCAACATCTCTTAGTGTTAAAGAATTCAAGATGGCCATTGATAAGCTTCCACTTAACTTCCTGAAGACTTGAGTGGCTGTGTTGAATGATAAGTTTGCGTTATGCTATATAGTTTCTTAACGTTATCGTGTTTCTAGTCTTACTATCGTGTACTAGTCTTCGTTATGGTGTATAGCTTCTACGAGTTATACAGTTATTGTACATTTTGCATCCCTGCATCTGTCTGTACATTGTTATTCACATTCTTTCATTGTTTCTGTCATTAACCTCCCTGCTTATGCAGTAATGAGTTATTTACATTTTCTATGCAGTTCAACTTAAATTAATTATAATTTCTTTATCATCCCAACTTTTCTTTCTTTGTTTCTGTTTTGTCTATGCAGTTTTGTCTATGTTTTTTCTATGCAGTTCAACTTAAATTAATTATAATTTCTTTATCATCCCAACTTTTCTTTCTTTGTTTCTGTTTTGTCTGTCTTTGATCTTCTGTTACGGACACCTTTGGCATCTAGAAACATCCTCATCCGTCAAGAATTGATCAAAATTGTACAAACTCTCACACACAAGTAATACTTGTGCACCACTTATGCATTAAGTGTCCCTTCGAGCTTGTTATAAGCTGCTGTTTGAATATCATGTTTCTGTCTTTGTTGAAGGAACCGGCTGACTCGTCAGGTGGTGCAGCAATGGAGATTGATGACACCCCACGTGCTGCAATGGTAAGTTGAATTGTAATTTTGCAGTCATTTACACAGGTCCTAGTTATATTAGAGCGCATTTTTTGAGCATAATCTGAAATCGTCTAAAGATCGAAGTGATTGGATTGGACGATGATTGACTGTGGGAGGGGTATCGATCAAGACACTGATACTACCTTTGTCTGAAATCCGTGTATAACTGCAGATTATGAGATAAAAGCTGCATCCATGTCATTTGTAGTGCTATAGGTCTGTATTATAAAATAACTAAGCGTATACAAAAACGTTGCACATTTCTATGAGATTCGTGAAATTTGGCAACAAATTGTTCGATAAGCAGGAATTATTTAATAAAATATCGCAGTCAATATCATTAAGTTTAACATAGCTCTTCTCTGATTTTCGATAAACTGATTTTGTTTCATTGTTAGAGAACTTAAATGCGATTCTTGCAAACCATTTATTATAGAAAAGCCAGCGCTTCGGATGTCCACAGCATCCATCTTCAAGGCAAACTGATGAAATCATATTACAGGCTGACTTGAATCTAAATTCAAATCCTGATACAATAATTATGCGAAAATCTATGAATGAGCTTGATAGCTAGATACAATATAGAAATCAAACTTAATATACTAAGAGATACTAAATGACATTTGTCTAATCATTTGTTGTATATCCAATGTATTTGACACCATTACAGGTGTTAATTGGGCATGAAATTGTTGTCAAATACATAGGATATACAACAAATGATCTGACACATAGATGCAAACAGCATGTGAACAACGGATCCATCAGTGAGCATATCAAACAAGAGCATGAAATAGTGAAAGACTGCAACATCATCAGAGAGAACACCATCGTCCTGTCAAGATATGAAAGAAAGAAAGATCTGGAGATAGCCGATGCAATGCTAATAAAGAAGAATGAGCCGGTCCTCAATAAGCAAGACCAAGGACTTACACGGCGTCTAGCAGTGATGCAGAAAGACCTTTTTTTGTTTTTTGTTATTTAGTATCTCTTAGTATATTAAGTTTGATTTCTATGTTGTATCTAGCTATCAAGCTCATTCATGGATTTTCGCATAATTATTGTATCAAGACTTGAATTTAGAATCAAGTTAGCCTGTAATATGATTTCATCAGTTTGCCTTGAAGATGGATGCTGTGGACATCCGAAGCGCTGGCTTTTCTATAATAAATGGTTTGCAAGAATCGCATTTAAGTTCTCTAACAATGAAACAAAATCAGTTTATCGAAAAATAGAAAAGAGCTATGTTAAACTTAATGATATTGACTGCGATATTTTATTTAATAATTCCTGCCTATTTCTATGAGAGCATTATAACGTACATTCAACCAGACATACTGTAGAATGATAGAAGTACTTGAATGAAAGACACATGAGTGATAGACACGTGTCTTAGTAAAATGATAGGGTTGTTATTTATTCTGACTGTCTTCATCTGAACGGTCTCTGATGTTTAATGATGACATGTTTCATTTTCTGCAGGAACAAGCAGCTACGAAACTTTTCCCTACTAACGAAGGTGTATCGGTAGCCACTTCTTATCATATGGTAAGCTGAATTCATTCTCATACGGTTCTGATAATCATCTCAGCAGTTCACAATAATAGTCCGGCAGACAGAGGGAGTTTCTGCAGGGAACGACGCCGACAATGAGACTTTCACAGAATGATGTACACCTCATAGTCCGGCAACCAGAGCGAGATTCTGCAGGGAACGATGCCGACAATGAGACTTTCACAGAATGATGTACACCTCATAGTCCGGCAGCCAGCACGAGCTTCTGCAGGGAACGAGGCCGAAAGTGAGACTTTCACAGAATGATGTACACCTCATAGTCCGGCAGCCAGAGGTAGTTTCTGCAGGGAACGAGGCCGACAATGAGACTGTCACAGAATGATGTACACCTCATAGTCCGGCAGCCAGCACGAGTTTCTGCATGGAACGAGGCCGAAAATGAGACTTTCACAGAATGATGTACATCTCATAGTTCGGCAGCCAGCAGGAGTTTCTGCAGGGAACGAGGCTGAAAATGAGACTTTCACAGAATGATGTACACCTCATAGTCCGGCAGACAGCACGAGTTTCTGCAGGGAACGAGGCCGAAAATGAGACTTTCACAGAATGATGTACACCTCATAGTACGGCTGCCAGCACGAGTTTCTGCAGGGAACGAGGCCGACAATGAGACTTTCACAATGATGTACACCTCATAGTCCGGCAGCCAGCAGGAGTTTCTGCATGGAGCGAGGCCGACAATGAGATTTCACAGAATGATGTGCATCTCATAGTCCGGCAGCCAGCACGAGTTTCTGCAGGGAACGAGGCCGACAATGAGACTTTCACAGAATGATGTACACCTCATAGTCCGGCAGCCTGCCAGAGTGAGTGTCTGCAGGGAACGAGGCCGACAATGACACTTTCACAGAATGATGTGCACCTCATAGTCCGGCAGCCAGCACGAGTTTCTGCAGGGAACGAGGCCGACAATGACACTTTCACAGAATGATGTACACCTCATAGTCCGGCAGCCAGCACGAGTTTCTGCAGGGAACGAGGCCGACAATGAGACTTTCACAGAATGATGTACACCTCATAGTCCGGCAGCCAGCAGGAGTTTCTGCATGGAGCGAGGCCGACAATGAGATTTCACAGAATGATGTGCACCCTATGCCAGATACGAATCTGTACGTCTGCCGAGTTTTAGTTAGTTCATACTCATGTTAGACAGGATCAAAGAAATCCACTTGTTGATCCTGAAAAACTTCTAATGGACGCAGATAGTGGTATTTGGCAAAAATGAAATTTTCCATGCTTTCAATGATTAGGCGAAGAGTACTAAGCCCAGAGTCATAATTTTTGACATCGAATGTCTTCAAGTCACTTCCTATCATGCTAATGCACCCATGCTCATGAAGCAAAGCATTCAGATTTGCCAAGCCTCCGAATATCGGTTAACACAAGCATTTTGAGCAAATGAATTCATTTTCAACATGAGTTTTGCTCGTATGGACGGAGAAAGATTGGTCACAGTTTTATGTGATTGCTTCAGACGGTATCGGGCGACCTGACCAATGAGCATTTGTAGATGTCTACTTGTCTCGCCGATGTAATACTTGTCACAGCGCTCACAAGCAAGTGTGTATGTAGACTATGTTCGCGGCTAGACAATTTGATTCCATTCTAGCGATCAATTGAATGAACAGTCTTCACGGCTTTGAATGCAGATACAATGAATCAGAATTTTATTGAAACATTGAATTCGTGAACCTACAATTGATGTTTTTTCATGATTACTAGCTGCGTTTGCGCCAGATTGATCTAGCGTATCACCAGCAGTATTGCGAGTTAATATGTCTGCCCTCGACCTTGCTTTCATGTAATGGATGTTGCACCTATTACTGAGAAATGTTTTGACAGGGGAAGCATTGAGGCTATTTAACAGACTTTTCTTGCTGCATATCCGCTCTGTCTGTTTCTGACTGCATCTTTATGAAGGCAAATTTGAAAAATCGGCGATTATCCACAGAAATAGTCCTTCGTCGTAGACGGATGTTAAGTCGAAATGACCATGCCTTGAATGCAAAACGCGATAAGGACCACTGGGCTCATTTAAGGCGCCGAATGCAATGTAGGATCGTGTTTTCCATTTCTAGGATTTGCATTGGTTTCATTTTCCCTATTTGTCCCTGATTTCATGTGTCGTGTCAGTTTCACATTGGTGGTCAATTCACTGATACCAGTCCCACAGATGTCAGTCACTGTCGCTCACGGATATCAGCAACTGGTCTACAGAATGTTGACGAGATGAAATGAACACGTCTATCACTGTTGAAACTCTCGTAGTTATAATCATCACTGATGTGACCGGGTTGGGACCAGCCCGTTTAATTCGAAATCACGGGATGGTTTCGAAGGTAAAGGTGAAATATTGTACCAAAAAGTTTTGTACCTCAAAGTTTCCCTTCTTGCTAGTTGTCCGCTACCACAATGCGCAGACTTGTTTGATGCCTTAATTGTTTTTAACTTGATGAAATACTTTTTTCTGATTATTTCTGGCTAAATCAGAAGAATATTATCCAATCTCTTGATTGTGGCATTTTTCAATTGTAGGACTTTTCAGATGGAGACGATAGAGAGCCATTTCGGAATGCCATAAGGCCGAATTCAGACTATACAGGTAAGGCGATGAACCAGTAGATGATATTTCTTGATAATGGTCAATCGACAATTTCGTGTGCAGAGTTGAGCACTCCCCTGATTTTAGCGTCGAATGAGGTAGAATAACAAGAACCCAACGTTTTTCAGTCGCATTGACGTTTGTCAGGGGTTACACCCACGGAATTAGATTCATCTGCGCACGCTTCGGTTTCCTAGAAAGGAAGAATTGTATGTAACCTTAATATCGAAATGGCACAGAATTAGACAACTTGCTCCTTCTCGAATGGATAATTCGTGTATCGCTTGCTACTGGAAATGGCGAACAATAAGCTGTCAGCAGAGGACAACAGAGCCAGTGAGAGATGCGTGCGTGCTGTGATATCACTTCGCACACACCAAAACACACATCGATGCCTGGCTTCGATTCAATGTATGCACTATACAGTGAGCAATGCCGAGGAGAGGATGTGAAATCATCAAGTGAACTAATTTTCGTACGCCTGCTACTTTCTTTAATAATGATCGGAAGTGCCAACATTATGGAGAAAACTTGTGAGCAATGATCTGAATTCTTCGAATCTGAAGGAATTTTGGCAATCGAAGCACTTTGCTGGAACTCACATTAATCCGCAAGCGAAGTGTGACATATTTTTCCTATCTCTGTAAGGTATTAGGAATTCCTTTTTGCCCACTTAATAAGTTCCTCGAAGTAACGGCGATTTCGCATTAATCACACTTCTAGCAAACCGAAGCAGATAAACAAAATATTTAATTCTGTGGTTACATCATATGCGAGAAGACAAGATGCTTGACAACCATAGTGACCACAGCTGCGCTAATTGCGCTGTTATTTATCCTTTTCTGGGGTTTCTGCGCTACTTTTTACAAAATTTGCGGTGTCACTGTGTTGACAAGCTTTTAAATAACAAAATAGAATACGGTATTAAATTAAATAACCAACAATGACGTTGCTATGGAGATTTCTGTGTGGAGATAATTGACTATCAAAATGATCCTGTCATAATTTCTGAAGTTAATTTCATTGATTTACTGAAACCAACTCTGAACCGTAAACACGAACATCATTGAGCAAGTGAGCGGTCATTCAATTTAATATCGTATTCTACTTTGCTATTTGAAAGCTTGACAAACATCTTGTCTTCTCGCATTGGTGCAACCCCTAACAAAGATTACGACGACTTAAACGTTGGGTACCTGTTATTTTATCTCAATATATTTACATTTCGACTTTAGAATAAGGGAGTGCTCAATCACCTCCCATGTGCTATCAATCTTGTGCAGAGTTAAAACATCCCTCGTGTGTCAATACGCATGCTTTATGAGAAGTTCTTTTTTCTCCTTGTCAATGCCACATTGAATAGGAAATTGAAAACGACAATGGTAATCATTCGGCGGTTAGCCCTAGAACTGCGGTATGGGTCAATTGGCCCATTATTCATATTTGATTGAAAATTTTTCCTTTAATTTTTTTTGTATCTGTGATGTTGATGCTAGTTGCCTTTGATTATTTTGTCATTTTATCTAAAACTTCATGTAACCATTGTATCCTGACCAAAACTTTCGGTTTCACAGCATGTTATACCTAGTACTACTGAATGGGTCAGTTGACCCATGCATATAAGAGCCCATAAGCAGCATTATTTTCTTATGAAAGCATCACCTGAGCAACTACTATTTACCGTTTGAATTTAATACTTTTTTGAAACGTTTCACAACTAGAATTGATTTTGTAAGTAGTCAGATAAGATCATTTTTTAAATAGTATGCATAATTATTCAAGTCTTCGACAAATGTTCAAGATTATTCCTATAAAATATTTGAAAAATGAATAGTGCAATGTTTAATGTTGTAAAAAAGTATAAGATCCTGTAAAGGAATGAGGCCTAAACTTAAAAGTCAGAAATTTGATCACGTAAGGCGGTTTTTTATTGACCTAAAAAATTACGAATTTTGACTTTATTTTCAAGTAAAATTTTGAATTTTTGTCCAATCTTTTTACCTAATTCAGTTTTGTTTAACCAAAGAAAACATCATTTCAGACTCACAAGAAAACGTTGATTGTTTTAATTAAAGAAACACATTTTATCATTGAGCCCACAAATACAAAGTTCTTCACGAAAAGAAGGAATGCCTCTTAAACAACGAGTTAATTGTTACTGGCGTTGTAATTCATTATTGCATAGTATTTAATGTTTTGGGGAGAAAAGTTTCCATTTATCATTCTTAGATAAACTCAAGTTTATAAATGACTTGATTTCACAGGTATCAATTCTGAAATCCAGACTGTTTACGTCCTGTATTGCCTGACGAATGGTGTAGTTGGTTCCTTCGCATTGCTCCATTAGATGATGCAGAGGTCTATACGTTGCCACATCCACGAGTTGGTCAACAATTACTGTGCTGGACACTGCATATTTTGCACGACTTACAAGTAATCTATCATTCTCGAAACCCAACACAATTTGTTTGACGTCGGAAAAGTGGTCTGCATACCAAAAAGTCGCGTTTAACCACGTTTCCGCGGCCAATAAAAGGAAGTTATTGCGATGAACATTTAAATCTTTAACAACATCATCAATAGCATGGCACACTGTTTGATGATTGATGTTTCCTTCTAGCTGTCTACAGTCATATAGATAAGTAACTTCAGGCTTTTCTAGAATTCCGACAAGAATGTTCATAAACTTCCGACCAGAAATTTCCGTTTCGTCCACCATTATAAATATTTTTTCTCCAGTCACATATCGAAACAATTTCTGTTGTTCTAACTGAAAGAGTTTTGGCACATGTTACCGATATGATGTCTCAGATGGGCAATGATGACCCATAAAATCAAATAAATCTCGTATCGCTTGATGCTCCAATTTATGTAAAGGAATGTCAGCGGCTAAAAACGCTGTTGTTACATGCTTAGCCAGATCAGGTTTGAAGTTCAAGAAGGTCTGACTTTCATGCTTTGATGAGGTGGGCACTGATGATGAAGAGGTAATTCCTTGTAACTTCGTCGCATGTTTGGCACTTTTACGATGACTGTCAATCATAAACTGTTTCGCGTATTTCACCGGGCATTCACAAAGCACACAGAAAAGTTCATTCCTTGGTGTTACTTTAAATTCTTGAAGATATTGGCAAGTAATTCTTTTGCACTTGGATGCATCACTTTCAGCTGTCTTGGGCATTTCGAACAATCGAAGATAGTCAGTGTCAGTTAACAAAAAGATGTAGTTATGAAATCCTTGCGAGAATATTTGGTGTCCCAATAGCTTAGTTTTTTGTTTTGATTGAAAAGAGTTCGGGAAACCCAGATCTAAAAATAGTGGTTAGGAAGGCCAGGTGTCTAAAAATAGTGCCTGGGAAGATCAGATTCCTGAAAAATTTACTGTCTTATTCAAACTTTTTGACCTTATTTGACTACATTTGACCTCATTTTTACTCTATTGACTATGTTGACGTCATTTGTTTATTTTGACCGTATTTTTACGTTATTGACTTTATTGACCGCCCTACGTGATTAGTTATCAGAGATGTTGGAATATACAGACTAATATTATAAATATAGCAATGAAAATTCTTCAATAATACAATAGCTTGTAAAACGAAAAATCTATTAAAATTTAGCTATCTGAATATGTAGGAACATTTAAATAAGGTTTCCTTTTGTATGATCCTTTAACTAAATAAACCATGATTGATTCAAGTCAAACTTCCTGATTTATGTTATTGAGACCGACTCAGGCCTACTTATAATCTATTTTTACCAATTTATTAGTCTTAAATCCACAATTTTGAAGAAGCAGCATTGTGTTGGAACTTTATCAACCTTCCAACTGATCATGACAAGCGTCTAACTTGATTTTACGAATTTAACCTTTTATAGGTCTTAAAATGTTCTATAACTTTGTTAGTGCTGACTTTGATTGCCAATTTGTCCATCAATAAACGCTTACTACTACTACTACTACTACTACTACTAATTGTATCACCACTGAAGAAGGCCGAGGGCCGAAATATATTTGGTGCATATTGACGAACATCTCAGCTTTTTTTATTCAGAGCGTGACAGAGTGAGCGACATGCGTCGGCCTCAACAAGGTCGACGCTTCCTATTACCTACTTATTATTATTTCTTGTCCTTTAACCCGATTGACTTGATTTTACTAGTCAACTGTGATTGGACAAAGCATTGTAGTACGTGACCATTGACTGCTATTTTTTTCTCTTTTTTTGCTTTTAATTTGCTGTTTTCTTCATTTCGTGAACCGGAAATTCAGGTCAGAGAGAGTGGCATGCGCTCACTGCGCTATTCATCAAATTATACTACTATTACTAAATGCGCGTTTACACGTGAAACTTTATTGCTGCCACCTGCAATCAGATTTCAGAGGCTGTTTGCACTTGACACTAAAAGGTTGCTGACACTCGAGGAAAAATTGCAACTGACACTTTATCGATCTATGATGAGTCATCAAATTGCAGAGACTTACAGGAGCATTTACACCTGACACATTTATTTGACACTCATCTATTCACCATGTCATCGAGACAGCTGACAGCTGAAGCAGTTACAGCATGCATTTTAGCGAGAAAAGAATGCGTAAACAGCGAATGTGGTTTCGTGATTGGATTGATGAGAGAACAGCTTGGATCTTGCAATGCGATTATAGTCAAATTACGAGATCAGGATCCCAAACCGTTATAATTGGATTAAAGTTATTCTTGGATGTTTTGTTTTAAGATATCATTCAAAACCATTCTTAAGTATTTTTCTTGAACCTCTTTAATTGTTTTCTATTTTGAATTTCGCGCCAAACTTCATCCTTGCTTCGGCCTTTTTATTCTATCTCGATGTTCGTGATTGTGCACGTTCCATAAACAGGGACGCTGCTTGTATTCACCGATCAGGTCATCGATAAACGTCCTTGTCCATTCACTTTTCGTTTGTGGGATTTCGTTGTCAGTCATTGATGAACCAGCGATCATCGTTTTACTGAGTACTGTCTGAATTTGTCGATGTCAACTTAGCAACCAAACAATCAAAGATCCACTTTATTCGAGAAAGATTAGTCCTACCAGCCGATGCTTTTATCTATTGCACAGTTGCCAAGTGGCCTAGCACCGATACACGACTTCAATTCGATGATTAAATTCCCATGAAAAGTAAACAGATGTAAAGCATGTTTTGTGGTGAGATACTCCCACACGCAGGCGCAGCTTCTTGTACAAAGATATTCAGGAAAAACAATCATGTCCTAGTAAAATGAAGCTGATATTGATGTAAACTATACACAATAGTACGCAGTAGCACTGCAGAAAATATGCATGTTAGTGAATTTATGCATATTATCATATCGTTATTAATTAATGACTGGCGATGATGAAAAAAGGAAGGAAAAATCCGGCCTCAAAGAAGTAAAGTCGCTGTGTTCTGATCACGGTCGCATGAGTGTCATCCAAAAGTTGAGCCTCGTTCAACTGCAGTGACACTTGTGGGAGACACTTTTGAGAAAGTGTGAGGAGACGTTTACACGTGCAAGTTATGTGGCAGCAATAAACTGTCTTGTCTAAACGCACCTTAACTTCAACTTCAGAAACATTTGGTGTCCTCGTAACTTGACGTGTTCTGTTTCGTTACGGAAGTGGGGCGGCGACAGAGCGCGAGACACGCACTTTCTCTCGAATTACTACTACTAACTTCAGTGAAACTGGAAATTTACGTGATTGTTGCACTTTGCAGCTACTGCTAATACATTAAATTTATGCAAAGGAAGAAATATGTCACAAACGTGCTTAGAGTAAGAGACAGCTACAAACGAGCTTTTTGACAGTTTTAAGACGAGGCTGTCGTCATGTTCAATACTTCTTCTACTTATCAGGCAGAAATGCGTCTCTCAATCAGGCTTCAAATACAAACATTTTTCTTGCACTATATTGGCGCTCTTGTTTACAAATGCTTTCTCTGATTTGAGTTAGAAAATTTCAATTTTCCCTCCACGACCCCTGAATGTCGTGACATTTTAGATTACTTGCCTAGTCCACCTTCGAATTCCTCTTTTTTGTAGTAAATCTCAGCAGTATTTGATCTGTAGTTTCCACTTCCCTTCTTTGACTTGCGTGCGACTTTCATGAGAACATCATGCGTCAAAATAAAGAAGCAGTTTTCTTGTCCTTGTATCCGAAGAGGAAGAATGACCTTTGAAAGCGAAAATCTCATCGCATACAGTCACTATTTCTCAACAGTGAACACTATTTCTCAACATTCCCTTTCTCACTCAACCTGCGGCCTCAAAGCGGTGAAAGGGTGAAAACGGAGTCGCAATAAGGCTGTGTCGTCTGAAGCTCATGCTTCTTTGGGTTCTACCTTGTCGGAAAGGTTTATTGTCGGCGGTTTGTGACCGTGCGCCGGCTAACTAGCAGGCTCTGGAATATTATTTATATTTTACTGGTCATTGAATTTATTTATGTTTGATTAATTTTTCATTCTTTTTCTCCACGTTTGTTTATTTTAAATGTGTGGTAGGCTTCGGCCGTCCCAATTAACACCACCCCTGATTTGCGAGATATGAACAGTCATCAGATGTTTCATGTTGTTGAATCAGGTTTTTGGGCATGGCACTTATTTGGCTCATTTGTGATCGAACTTCCTTCCACTGCTCTCTTTTGCACTTCCCCATTTGTTGCAGGTTAAGGTGTGACAGATTCAACGTATTCACGGCATACGGGCGTCAGGTAGTTCGAGGGTCCCGAACCCACTGGTAATGCTTTGGGAGGCAGGCCCGGTCAACTGCTCGAAAAAAGGCGGTACAGTTCCACTGCCACGGACATGCGTGGGTAGCTTTACTGAGGGGTTTAGCCCGTGTAGCTGTATCCGGTTCCTCTGTGGCCTACCTGACTTGTACCCATTGTTACGGCAAAGGGGTTCTCATTTGGGTTTCTTCAAGCTTTTGCGACATGAACTGTGCCTATAAGTGTCTTTTTTGCGTATTATTTATTGCAGCTTTGTTGCTATTATTTACGTTTTTCTGATGCCTTCCAAAGTTTCTTGTATCACTTTGTTGTATAGTATAATTTTCGTTTATTTGATTGATATTCTATGAGAAATTATGAAAATGAGAAAGACACACAAGAAACGTAGTCAAGCCGTCAGGATCAGCTTCAGCAACGTAAGAGGACTGAGCTACAAGGTAAGTCACCAGATCTTCTAGCCCTGTCGGAAACCAGGTTAGATACCAGTGTGTCATCAAGCGACGTTACTCCTGATGGATACATATTTCACCGGATGGATAAAGCACCTTGTCATGGTCTTGGAGTCTATGCCAAGACAAGCCTTCCCTTGAGAAGGCTTCGTAGCTCAGAGGATCCAAGGCATGAGTATCTTGCCTTCATTGCGCCGCTGCAGAAGACCACTCTTCTTCTATTTTTCCTATACCGCTCTCCATCAACTAATGCGGATATTTTCAATGTTCTTTCTGACAAGATCGATTATCTTCTACAAGAGTATCCCAGCGCTGAAGCTGCCGTTTTTGGTGACTTCAACGTGCACAATGTTGACTGGCTTGTGCACTCACGCACCACCGATCTCTCCGGTCAGGCAGCCCAGGATTTCGCTGTCTCTCACAACCTTAGTCAAATTGTCACTTGTCCTACCAGAGTGCCTGACCGAGCTGGGAATACTGGATATCTCCTTGACCTGTTTCTCACCTCAAATCCAACTTGTTTTTCACACAAGGTTACTTCTCCCCTCGGCACGTCTGATCACTGTGTCATCACAGTTTCTGGCAAACATGTTTGCTCCACACCGTCTGCACCCTTCCATAGAACAGTTTATCAATTCTCCAAAGCAGACTGGTGTGGCTTCCGCACTTTTCTTAGTCAAGTTCAAGCTGAGAATTTGATTCTGAGCGAGAACGTCCACAAGTCGGCGCAAGAACTGACAGAGTGGCTTCAGATAGGGATGTTGGCCTACATTCCTCACCGTACTTTCCAAATGAAGCCCCACTCACAACCTTGGTTTACACCAGAATGTGCAGCTGCAAGTTGCCAGCGTGACCACTTTTTCCATAAGTATAAGCGTGACAGTAGCGCTGGCAATCTTGAATTGTACAAAACCGCACGTAGACATTGCAAGGAAACCATACATCAGGCCAAAAGCCGTTACGCTTTGTATGTACGGAAATCCATTGCTACCCAAAAGCTTGGCTCTAAGGACTTCTGGAGGATTTACAACATTGTCACCAATAGGAACAAATCATCCATCCCAGCACTCCGTCATGCCGAAGTCAGTACTTGTATGGCGACAACCTCAGCAGACAAAGCCGAGCTTCTTTGCAAGGAGTTTGCGAAGAATTCGTCATTAGACGATGGAGGTAGAATTCCACCTTCAATTCCCACGCGCACTGATGAGACAATTAGTCCTCCTTCAGTCACAGTCCGAAACGTCAAAAAGATCATCGCCGGTCTCGATAGCTCTAAGTCTAGTGGACCAGATGGCATCCCGGTTTCGGTCTTCAAGCATCTCTCACCTGAGCTTTCTCCACTTTTATCTAAACTGTTTAGTAGATGTGTATCCACCGGTGAGTTTCCCTCTTGTTGGAAAGTAGCTTCCGTGGTTCCAGTTCCAAAGAAAGGTTCTGACTCATCTCTTCCATCTAGTTACCGTCCTATCAGCCTGCTTCCAATTGCTGGCAAGGTTTTTGAAGCAGTGATTAACCAACACATTGTTAACTTCCTTGAAACTCAGAACCTTCTATCAGAAGAACAGTATGGCTTCAGGCACTCTCGATCAACTGCAGATCTTCTTTCATATGTCACTGAACATGTGAGTCGTGTCCTTGACAGACAAGGTGAGACGAGATCAGTTGCCTTGGATATTTCCAAGGCATTCGATAAAGTCTGGCATCAGGGACTCCTTATGAAGCTAAAGTCCTATGGAGTTGCTGATCAACTCCACAAACTTCTTGCTTCTTTCCTTAGTGATCGGCAGATATCTGTCGTCTTAGATGGACAAAAGTCTTCCACCAAGTCTGTCAATGCAGGAGTTCCTCAAGGGTCAATTTTGGGACCCACTCTTTTTCTGCTGTACATCAACGACCTCCCAGACTGCCTAGTGAGTAAATTGGTGATGTATGCAGATGACACAACACTCTTCAATTCCAATGAGCGACTCGCTAAAACACTCAGCAACGTCAGCAGTTATGCGACGTTCTTAATGAAGACTTACGCAGGGTCTCAGAATGGGGCGCCAATTGGCTTGTTTCCTTCAATCCTTCAAAAACTCAGAGTATTCTGCACTCACGACTTAAAGGAGATGATGATGATCATAGCATTAAGATGTCAGATAATATGATCAGAGAACAAGATACCATCTCCTTCCTTGGATTGTCGGTTACGAAAGACTTGTCATGGAAACCGTACATCCAATCCATTAGCAAGCAGCCAGCTCAACGCATTGGTAGTCTCTATCGTGCCAGCAGCTATCTTTCACCACAGACTGTCTGCTATCTTTACGAGTCCACTATTCGTCCTCTGATGGAGTATTGTTGTCAGGCGCCCCACAAACGCATCTTAACCTCCTTGAACGGGTTGAGAAACGTGTCAAGAATCTCATGGGTGAAAAACTTGCCAACAAGTTGCAGCCGCTCTCCGTCAGACGGGATGTTGCTTCACTCAGTCTCTTCTACAGGTACTATTTCGGTAGAAGCAGCTCTGCAGTAAATGAGTGCGTACCCAAACCTAAGATCTTCTCCAGAAGCGCACGCAGAGCTAATGCACTCACATGCTATAATGTGAGCTTAGAACGAGCACGTACCGTGAGTCGCTCGAAAAGCTTTTTTGTTCGCACGGCACAGCTTTGGAATGAGCTTCCCCAGACCACTTTCCCTGACCAATACAATCTTGATACTTTCAAGAGGCGTGCGAATAGGTTTCTGATGGGGACAGCTTAATCAGATTGGAAGATCTGTTTTTTTTTTTTTAATTTTATTTATTTAAAATAATACAATTTGTTACTTTTCATTGAGTAACCCCTAGCTTCGTTCATGGCTCATAGCTGTGCTAGGGGTGAAAATTCAGTAAAAAAAAAAAAAAGATTTGACAGTTTACGGAATTTCATGACGATTGGCACGAAGTGTACCTACCTGGACTCTGTCCTTCTTTCAAATGCCTGAGGTACATTTAATTTTTTTTTGATAGATGCTAATCTTTCTCTATTATAAATTTAATTTTTGAGGCTGTGCATCTTAAATGTACAGGACCGCGCTTGGTCGGGTTTGAGCGTCCAGGATGAAGCGGTCAAAACGCGATCGTCCTGACCAAGTTCCTGTTGATGACCTCATTAAAAATAGTCAAATAATTTGCATGCATATTTTGTAGAATTCTATTTCACGTTTTAGCTTAAGGAACTAATATTAATTCTCTTACACACCTGGTAGATTTTAGATAGCGTAATCCCGCTGTGTTAGCTAGATCCGGTATTTTGATTGGAAACAGACCTGTCCTCTTATCATCTGAAAGGACAGACTGTTAAATAGGATCTTTTCAATATATAAGTGATAAACATAATTTTGAACAGAACGACTTACTCGCCAATTCATTACACATGAGGGGAGGAGAAACCTCTCCTGATGTTGTTTGTCCTTCTGGTAAGTATTTTAAAATTTTTAGACATTTTAGGATACAAAAATTTTCTTTTAAATTAATTTTGTACCTATTGAAAATTAACTAGTCATTAGCTTGTTTTTTAACTTTGTTACCTTGACGCACTTTGCTACGTTGAATTACCGAAATGATCGTAACAAATCAGATCGGTAATCGAGGGCTGAATTAGAGTTTATTTCAAGTAGCATATGTTATTGAAATGTCAGTGATATGTCATTACTCGGTCGGGTTGACGGTGGTCGTGTGTCTCTCGTCTCCTGCAATATTCTGAATTTGTGCGAATTTGGCTGGTGTATGTGCTGGTGTCTGCTTAAAAATTATATCGCCGTGATCCGCGTGACCTCATTAATCCGGTGGTTGTGTTCTATCATTGGTTGGTTGTGCGGCTTTTGGGATATCTCGATTTTTTGAATCTCCCAGCGTTTTTCGTGGAGTTTTGTTCACTGGCATTGCATTGCTTCGGTCTTCGCATCGTTAGATTGCAATATTCATCGCTATTTGCTGTGATCATTCTGTATTTGGAACATAGAAATCTTCTTTCTCGTCGTCTGTGCCTCTGGTTGTTGCGCGTGTCTGTAGACAGGGTATTGTCCTGCAGATACCT
The DNA here is from genome assembly GCA_907163375.1 of Prostheceraeus crozeri. Taxonomy (NCBI): domain Eukaryota; kingdom Metazoa; phylum Platyhelminthes; order Polycladida; family Euryleptidae; genus Prostheceraeus; species Prostheceraeus crozeri. Next base: position 151,978 of record CAJQUW010010754.1, read on the forward strand.
TAATCAGCTGTTAATTACGTCGTTAATTAAGCTGACGTCCTCTTCAAGTGAAAGTTGGAATTCTACGAATTGGTTTGTCGAACCAATTGCATTGTTGTTCGTTGCGATAGCTCAATGGTATTAGTCTCTGACTGGGTCATTGCAGAACCTTGGGTCAAATCCTTTTAGTGAAATTACAGATTTGATAGAGTACTATTTTTTGGTTAACTCATTTTGACCAGTATGTCGAACTCAAGGAAAGGAACGCCTGAAACTCGTGAATTGAGGTCTAAATCAATTCCTATTAAGGAGGAACAATTAACTTTGGCAAAATTCGAAGATATCGTCAATCGTAAGTTCCAAGAAATAGAAACAAGACTTTCATCTAAGTTGGACAGTATTCTTTACAAAATTTCCGCAATAGAGACAAGAATTGATGGAATTGAATCTGAACAAATAAGAGCTAATATTGAGGTTGATAAAATCAAGGGAGTTATTATAGAACAACAGCGTATGATAGAGAAATATGAAACTCAGCAAAGGTCTTGTAATCTGATAATCTCAGGTATTTCTGAATCGTCTGTGCGATATGAGGGGGAACTCCTTGAAGATGATCAAAGTAAAGTCCGTGAAATTTACAAATCAATCACTGATTCTGAACATGATGTTGAAATATCCAGTTGCTCCCGAGTTGGTCCTCGAAGTTCATTAAGGCCACGTCTCCTGAAGGTTGTTCTTGCTAACAGAACTGACAGAAATGCTATGCTGTATTCGCAAAAGAAACTGCGTTCTGATGACGATTTTCAAAAAGCATTTGGAAGGATCTTCATTAATCCTGATACGTCGTTCCTTGTACGAAAAGAAGAAAAAAGACTTAGGGAAATGATGAAATCGCTAAAATTATCATCACATGATAATGACGTTTTCTACATGAAAAGTGGGAAATTATTTCACAATTCTGTGGTGATTGATAAGGTTGACATCAGCAAACAATTATTCTGACTTCTGAATATTGATGACTGCTGTAGTATTCGCGAATCTATGAATGTTTACTTGGTATTTATCATTTCCTATTACATTGATTCAAAACATTTGCTCTCGCCCCTTTATTTAAATTTTCTTGAAAATCCTGTTTGTTCTAACAACCCTACCCCTGAAAGACATTCTGATAAAGAACATTCCTTTCTCAAAGTATATTATTTGAATGCAAGATCTTTGGTAAATAAGATTGATCTTCTCAGATCTTACACTGCGACTTACCGTCCTCATGTCGTCTGTATCTCTGAAACGTGGGGCAATGACAATCTTCCGGATAAGTATTTCAGTATAAAAGACTATGTTTTCTATCGTTGTGATCGTCAGGGAATTAGAGGCGGTGGTGTCGGCATCTACATTTCTTCGCAGTTACAGTCATATTTACTGAGTTCTTTCGCTTCTGATCGTGTGGAAGGCGTAACTTGCTGTATTCGAGGATCGGAACGTAACTGTATAATTTTTGTATCTACAAGCCTCCTGACTACCGTTTGTGCGAAAACGACTCTTTTATAGAGTACATGTATTCAGTCTCAGGTTATCAACAAAACGCTCATCTCATCATATGTGGTGACTTCAACTCTCCAAATATTCAGTGGGACTCTCCAACTCTTTCTCAATTCAGTGATCCTCTTCTCACGTGGTATCTCGATAACTTTCTTAATCAAAACATCAACTTTCCAACTCGTCCCCAATCCGCCTCAATTCTGGACCTCGTATTTTCATCCATGGAAACGGAAGTTAGTGAAATCTCCATCAATGAATGCTTTGGTAGCTCTGATCATGCGATTATTTCTTTTAAAATCTGCTTTGATAACTTTGATAGTGATACTAAATATTCGCATAGAATGTGCTTTTCTCAGGCTAATTGGACAAGATTCAGAAAGATACTACTTAATGCAAACTGGAAAAATGCAGGTGATGACAATATTGACAACGTCTGGACCACGTATTTTGCCAACATTTCCAATGCAATTGAGCAAAGTATCCCAAAAAAAGAGAAAGTCAACTGGAGCCCTTTGAATAATGTTTTCTTACAATCAAAAATACTACAACACCGTGAGAATTACGAAGCATATGTTGAGTTGCCCTCTCTCGATACAAAAACTTAATTGTCTCAGATCTCAAAAAAACATCGATAGTACCATTGAAAACCTTATTCGTTCACATGAAGAGAAATTGTCTAAAAATGCTAAATCTAATCCCAAAGCGTTTTGGAGTTACGTCGGCCAGACTTTTAAGAAATCACCAAGTATGTTTTCGACGATAAAGGACTTCAACGGTGAATGTATATTTGGTTCTCTTGAAATCGCCGAAGCATTCAATGACCTTTTCTGTTCACACTTCAACTGCCAGAATTATTCAATAAATAAACAATCGGAAGATGCCAGCAATGCAATTCCATGTCTTGAGTATATTTCATTCACTTCAATGAAAGTTCTTCAATTTATTCGTAACTTGCCTTCGTCAGTCTCAACAGATAAAGACGGTATTTGCTATACTATTTTAAAACAGGGAAATCTTCTCCTAGCTATAAAACTAGCATCTCTCTTTGAGTTATCAATGAATAGTGGATCATTACCTCAGTCATGGAACTCAGTAACTGTAACACCCATTTATAAATCAGGGGATAAATGTGACTTACACAACTACCGTCCTATTGGTGTGTCAAGCTGTGTTCTCAGACTAATGGAAAGAATGATCGCTGATGAGATGCATACGTTCATCGATCTTAATATGATTCTTAACAATACTCAACATGGCTTTATCCGTGGAGGATCTATTGAAACGGCTAACATTGTTTTTTTACGACTTTGTCACTAAGAATCTGGATGCTGGTAAATGTGTTGATGTCATTTATCTTGACTTTAGTCGAGCGTTTGATTCCGTGCCTCATGAATTATTGATATCTAAACTATTTATGTTTGGAATTCGTGGCAAACTTTTGAAATGGATAACGGCTTATCTTACACATCGCACTCAGTCGGTTATTATAAATGGAAAGTTATCACAACAAAGAAAAATCCTTAGTGGTGTTATCCAAGGTTCAGTACTTGGTCCCCTGTTATTTTCCTTGTTTATTAATGACATTGATCAGTGCATTGACGATGACATCATGATGATAAAATACGCGGATGATGTTAAAATGGCCGTCTCCTTCCGTTCGAATATTGAAGATAGTGGCTTGTCTGCGACTAAACTACAAAAAGCTATCAACTCCATAGAATGTTGGTCTGTAAAAAATGGTCTTTATCTCAACGTCACCAAGAGCAAATCTATTCAGTTTGGCATTAACAATCCTTTATTACAATATACTTGTTACGGAGTCGATATCGAAAGAGTTCATTGTTTCAAAGATTTGGGTATCATAGTAAACGAACCATTCTCCTTCGACATGCATGTTTCAAATATTGTATTAAAAGCTAACAGAATCCTTGGGATATTATCGAAAACTATCAAGACGAAGACACCAGCTATCCTCCTTCCACTATATAAATCTTATGTTCGATCTATCTTAGAATATGGCAGTATACTTTGGTCACCTCACAAAATGAAATCTGTACATCTTATCGAGCGAGTTCAAAGACGTTTTACGAAAATGTTTCCTAATCTTCGGCATCTGGAATACCAACAACGCTTAAGAAAACTGTCTTTACTTTCATTGTCAGCTCGTCGTACTCGATATAAACTAATCTTTCTTTTCAAGGTTCTTAACCAAGCTACGACCATCCATCCTAGTGATCATTTTGTATTCTCCAATAGAGCTCAGCGAGGTAACCCTAGAAAGCTACTCATGCCTAACGTTCATCATAATTTTCGTTCTAATTTTTTTGTTGTTGATTGCATACATCACTGGAATAGCCTGACATTTGAAGAATCATCCGCAGGAACATTGCAACAGTTTAAAAAGAGTATAGAATCATATTTTGTACGTATAAACATTTGGTGATATCTTCTTCACGACAATCTTCTTCCAACTTCCACCTCACTCCGATTGTATTCCTTCGTTCATTTCCACAATAGCATTTTCTGATTCACTTTTCATGTATTTGTCAACCTAAAGTAATTGAGTTTTGACTTGTAATTGATTTTTGCATGAATCGACAAATATATATATTATTATTATTATTATTATTATGCTCTGGTAATCCATTTTCTCGGCGAATTTCATTCTTTCCAATACATGGACATTTACAATACGTCCAACACTCGAAACACGGGGAAATGGGCGTCTAATCATGTAGTGAGTCAGTGATGGAGCGGTGTTCAAGACCAACTTTCAGCAAGTTTCATAATTTTGTTTCGAAGTAGAAGAATATAGAGATAAAAGTTTTCAACCATCTCTCATCCAAGATGTAGACCGCTAGATGCTGGTATAGCAAGAAGTAGTGAGAAAGCTACATCGGCAGTGGTTGTAGTTGCTATCAAACAGTAGAAAACATGATTTTTGTGCAGTGGCGATGCGTAGGCCTACTACAATGATACATAGTTGAAATATGATTTGAATATCATATTGAACACGGTCATAACATATAGTATTTGTGTGAATGTTCATGTCGGAGTTCAAATCAATTGTATTCTTCAATTTGGAAAACATGTGATTCACGGCGTCGTTCGGGATGTGATTTCTCATGATTTGACAGAATCAAAAGATAATAAGCTCTCCATGCTATTTTTAGACAATCTATTCAATGACTAAGTCCGTGGTGGACGAAACGTTGGGATTTTGCAACTTATTTAAATTGAATATGTCTACAAAAAGCAGAGAGAGCTTATTATTTTTTGATTCTGTCAAATCATGGAAAACATGTTCCCAGGTGTAAATTGACTCCACAGAATTAGGCAGGTCGTCCCTTCTTCCGTTTGACTAGAAAGGAAACATTGGAATCACAGAATTAGACAGGTCGTCTCTTCTTCCGTTTGACTCATAGAAATTGACAACAATAAAACCTCTAGAATGGAAATTAAGCTTCATGCAATGCACAATAACGGCACATAAATCGCACGCATTTTCACTTAGATGCACCTGCCAACGTCTGTATCATTGGGTTAGAATCAGTCACATGTGTAATTCTAAGCTTTTCATTGGTGGTTCATGCCCCAACTTAGTTCCCCCGGATTTGCCGCGACCTTGAGTCAATTTCCATTCTAGTCAACTTCAGTTAAACAATCTATTTCTATGGTTTGACTAGAAGGGAAGCACTGGAACATGTAACGATAATGAAATGGCACAATCTCCTGACCAAATACCATAGCAATCGAACAATGAGTAGCCAGCTCAACATTAAACACGCCAAATTGTGTGAAGTTTCAGTGACTGTTATCAACCGGAACACACAGCAAAGAGACACAGTCGATGTCAAGCTCTACAGAGAAGTTTGTGAACGTTTTTTCATGCGCCTGCTAACTTTTTTAATAATGATCGGAGGGCCCAACATTATCGAGAAAACTTTTGCGCAATGGTCTGAATTCTTCGAATCTGAAGGAATCGTGGCGATCGGAGCATTCTGAAGGAATTCACATCAATCTGCGCACGACTATTTTCCCACGACTATTTTTCCTATCTCTGCAAGGTATTAAAAAAATATTTTTGCCCACTTAGTAAGTTCCTGCATGTGCCATCGTTTTGAATCAGTTTGCACTTCTAGCAAAGTGATGCGATTAAACAATCTAATTCTGTGATTGACTCATTCGGTAGTTCTAGGTGTAACGACAATGCAGTACTTCTAGGGTTAGAGCATAGAAATAAACTTTATCTGAAGTTCGCTAGAATGGAAATTGACTCAAGGTCGCGGCACATCCGGGGGAACTAAGTTGGGGCATGAACCACCAATGAAAAGCTTAGAATCGCACATGTGACTGATTCTAGCCCAATGATTAAGACGTTGACAAGTGTATCTAAGTCAAAATGCGTGCGATTTATGTGTTGTTATTGTACATTGCATGAAGCTTAATTTCCATTCTAGAGGTTTTATTGTTGTCAATTTCTATGGGTTAGAGTATGTACACGGGAATGACAAAAGTGAAGTGATCGTTTGACAGATAGTGCGAATAGAGATCTGACATAGAAAGTTTGATTATTACGTCATCTGTTGCGTGAAATTGCTATCTACAGTTCTTAACTTATGACACGTTTATTCTTCGACTTCATTTTTCTGTTCAACGCGTTTCTAATTTCACGCAATAGATGACGTTATAGCCAAACTTTCTTTCTCAGATCTCTATTCGCACTATCTGTGACATTGACAGGTGGCATTGACAAGATGGAAATGCCGTTACCCGAAACATGTTATTGAGACCTAGATAAGGTACTTGAGCTGAGTGGTAAGATCGCCTATCATCAAGAAGGTGTGACAGCAGTGCGTATTCAGGAAAGTGGCCCCTTATTCGGTCTTAGGTACATTCCATTAGACTGAAGCTTACTGAATTCATGGCTGCATGGCAGTGACTTTAATACCTGTTGCTGACTTCACTTTTCGTTGAATGTACTCATCCTGAAGAGTTGTCTCAAAAGAATCAGCGAAAGGCCTCACAACAATCATGACATCTTCTTGTCTCATCTTTATAAAACGGGAGATATTTTGAACGATGCTGGAAAATTCTCTCGGTGACAACGCCAGACAACTCCACTTCATCAGCACATGAACTCACTGATCGACGTATACTCCATGATAGCCTGCACTTCTCCTGGTTGGTGTGATATCAGCTTGTGAGTTAGACATTGAAAGTCACTTCACGAAGTAAATCGCACATGATTGATTGATAAGAATTATCTGGACATCCAAAGTGCCATACAATTGAAGATTTCAAGCCCAATGACCGCCGTTTAATGTTATCACTTCTTAATGTTATCAGCCGATTAATACAATCAAATATTGGTCATCATGTAATCAATTCCTGACACTGTCAAGTGCAGTAAGCAAAATACAGAATCTGACAGTTACTGTGCAGGCGAGAAAGCATCAAATCTTACGTCATCAAGATTCAAATCTTACGTCATCCTTGTTCGATCGATGGGTGACGGCGCGGGATAAATCATACACAGCCAAAATGCTGACGTCATATAGATTTCTAAGAAACAGATCGGTTCCCAAAAAAGCTTTCAGACGGAGTACGGTGTAGTTTCTCGGAAATCCGTGACGTCAGCTATTCCCGTTCATTCTAACATCGCTCAGTAACTAAAAAGTCCCGTACACATCAGTTCGAAGGCAGAATTTCGTCGACACAGATGGCAACAAAACAGCGCGATCTGTCGATTGCTGAGAAGTTGGATTTACTTAAATGTTATGATTCTCTGAGACCGACAAGTCAAGCTCAAGATATCCCAACCGCTTATTTGCAAACTGCTCAAGTCGAGGGAAGAGTTACTAGCTCTAAGTGAAGAGAACGCATCCACCAGTCGCAAGAGAAGTCGAGGTGGGAAATGTACTGACGTGGAAGAAGTCCTTCTGTTATGGTTAACACATGCTCGAGAAAGGAACGCTCCAATTACTCGAGATGTACTCCTTACTAACGCTCAACAACTGCTTGCAAGTGAGTTGGGAGCTGAAAATTTCATTCCGACCGATGGATGGCTAACGAGATGGAAAAATCGCAACAATACTTTTTATAAGTAGATGTACAGAGAATCAATTGCATTCAGACGTTAATGGATCACAGTGTTGGATATCAGAAGTTCTTCTGGAGTTGCTTAAGGAATACGCGCCTGCTGACATTTCTAACGCTGAAGAAACGGCTTTATATTACCGAGCCACCCCTGTGCAACATTGACTTTCAAAAATGACAAGGTTTCTAGTGGAAAGAAACATAAGGCCCGAGTAACGATTTTGCTGGCCTGCAACATGGATGGCAGTGAAAAGAGACGACCAGTCATCATCGGAAAGAGCAAAATGCCGCGGTGCCTACGTGGAGTGAAGAATCTTGCTGTGGAGTACAGAGCCAACAAAAATAGATGGATGACATGTTTTAACACTAACTTTTTTTTTTTTTTTTTTTTTTTTTTTTTTTTTTTTTTTTTTTTTTTTTTTTTTTATTTTTTACACTTTTTCAGAATTTTGAATGATTGGGATCGTAAGTGGATAATTCGAATCCGCGGAATCGTTCGCGCGAATCGGCCGGTCTCTCCGAAATTCGGCGAATCAACAATCGGCGCCGTCTCGGAAGAAAAATTTGTTTGATATAATTAGATCCTTGACAATTGACAAACTGCACATCAACATAACATACAAAATAACTGGTCTTTTTGCCTAACTGCGAATACTACGCGCGGAGATTCTGATGCTAGCCCTTTGTTTTGGACCATGGGGATAATCCGAATCCGAGCCTACAGAAAGCTCACTAAAGCCTCACTGTTGTTACGACTATTTATGCTTCACGCGGATGGTGGCTCAGATTGACGATGAACACTCAATGGAGGAGGTGGCGAGGTCAGTCACACTGTTGGACACACGTTCGTGGCATCGTGTATCAGCTGGAATAATCAATAATTGCCTTCGAAAAGCCGGAGTATCGCAAAAATGACCATGAATGACCATTTGCGGTTTTCTTGGAAAAATTCTACCTAAGTATATGACCACATCAATGATCACATGTGTAGCTGGCAAGTCATTATACCAACCCAGATGCGGAGCTCTACTATGTATGTACATGTAAAATATGTAACGCTATCAACCACAATCGATCATAATCACTGGGAGTCTTTCTATGACAAAACTTGCTTATATCGCAATCTCAAACTTTGATATAGAGCCTACCGCGCAAAATGTCCTTATCTAGATCTGATAGTTTACTTAATTAGCTTTTTAAACTATTCGTTCATTACCTACGGCTTCCTTGTGAATTTAATCCATTAAGCTAGATGTAATGCATATTGTGTTAGACAGAATTTTGTATATATCATTTTGCATGAAATAAAACAAATAATGCATGAAAAAATGCTTATGTATTAAACCAATACCTGTATAACGCCTACGCTGTTCAATTGGTAGCCTACAACAATTCGTAGATAACTTGTTTCATATAGGCTCTTCCCTTGAAAGTTAAAAACTTCGGCCTATATTCTTTATTCTACTATTATGCTACATATATTAGAAATAGAAAGATATTGGTATCATTTAATGCAGTGACATTCTTTGATGATTGCTTCTTGCGATTAGTAAAAATATCGTTCTATCTACATTTGTGCTATTTTCATCCTATACGAGGCCTATGTTATGTGTGTTTCGTTTCTCGATCAGATATGTTGTAAGGAATGTAGCTTAGTCATGCATGTTGTTCTAATTAGGAGATTACTAGGTTGTAGACGTAAACAGGGTTGATGATATTAAGCCCAGAGATAACCTATGCCAATAATTAAAACTTTTAGCTGAATATTAATATGGCCTCAATTTCGCAATAACAAATTCATGTAATAAGTAGTAATTATTATGAACATTAGATATTATTTGGATATCAATATGTACAATATGATATGATTCAAAATATCTTCATGCAATTTTAAATCTCAATCAAAATTCCAAACATGTTCTGGAAATTGTTGTTCCATTTCATTAGAGAAAAAACCACTCTTGGGTCCAATCTTGGCTGGAAGCTTTGATTTTGAATTTTGAAGAAACGATTAGCCAAGATTGCCATCAACAAAAAGATGGCCTACATTCTAGTCCTACAAACGTAAACAAAGGAGAATTCAATGCAATGCAATAAAAAAATAAATGTTCCTTGTTTATACTCGGAAGCACATTCGGTGAAACACCGCTCTTCCATGTGACCAAGTTCCATTTATCCCACTCTCATTCTTTTTGTGCTGAGTGTTTAGCAAGAGCGCAGAGTGCACCTATTTTAAAAGTCTTAGGTTTGAACCGACCAAGGTTCGAACCAAGGTCTCCCGGACGCAGAGCGAACACTCTACCACAAGGCCACAGCGCCGGCAATCAAAGTTTTCAGCGTTTTTTCTTCCCCATGATGCAAATGAGACACTTCCTATCAGCTGGGGGTCTCCGTGGCACAGTGGTTAAGTGCTTTGCTTAGCCTACCTAAGACCAAGATTGGACCCAACCTTGTAGAGCACAGAATTAGATTCATCTGCGCGCGCTTCGGTTTCCTAGAAAGGAAGAATTGTATGCAACCTTAATGTCGAAATGGCACATCAACTTGCTCCTTCTCGAATGGATAATTCATGTGTGGCTTGCTATTGGAAATGGCAAACAATAAGCTGTCAGCAGAGGACAGTGTAGCCAGTGAGAGATGAGTGCGTGCTGTGATATCACTTCGTACACACCAAAACACACATCTCTGTCTTGGCTTCGATTCAATGTATGCACTATACAGTGAGCAATGCCGAGGAGAGAATCATCAAGTGAACTTATTTTCGTACGCCTGCTACTTTCTTTAATAATGATCGGAAGGGTCAACATTATGGAGAAAACTTGTGGGCAATGATCTGAAGTCTTCGAATCTGAAGGAATTTTGGCAATCGAAGCACTTTGCTGGAACTCACATTAATCCGCAAGCGACGCACGACTTTTTTCCTATCTCTGTAAGGTATTAGGAATTCCTTTTTGCCCACCTAATAGGTTCCTCAATGTGCCGTCAATTTCGCATTAATCACACTTCTAGCAAACCGAAGCCGATAAACAAAATATTTAATTCTGTGTTGTAGAGATATCATTTTGTTTATCTCTCTCTCTGCCACCCCCACACATGAATTTGAATCATGTCTCCCTGTAAAATCCTTCTTTCTGATAATGATCAAAGAGCTGGTCAAAATATATGAAGGTTTATAGCAGTGACAAAAACATTTTCACGAGTACTTGGGTTCCTACCTTTAATATTTGGAAAATGACCCAAGAGGCCTCTTTACATATCGAGACACTGATTGAAATGTCAGACACAAACTTTGTAACTGACGTTTACCATGGGTCCTTTGTTTCTGTGCAAGCTGATACAGAAAAGTGATACGAAGGAATTCTTCTGGCCTTCGCGGTCCTCATCAAGTGTGTCAGCTTTTCTGGTTTTCTATCATCGTGCTATTGCATAACATGTGCATTTTGATATCATGTTTTCTATCATGGTTGTTGCTTCAACTTAAAATGCCTAAAAATCTCAGTCTGATGAAGCGGCTAAATACAACCGCTCTAGAATTTCATGAATCAGATGATGATAATGAAGTAGTTTTTGATCGTTGGAAAGTTCGAGAAATCCCATCATTAGTTCACTGGCTACAGGTCATTGAGGAAAGACATGTGTTCATAAACATAAAACTTGGTGGCAAAATTCAAACAGGAAATGTCTCAAATTTAATGATAAAATAGTTTAAATGAGTGTCCTGATACTTTTTGATCGATGTTATTGGAATATCATCTGGTCGATATAAAAATAGCCGTGAAAATCTGATGAAGCCGCCCAGGAATTTGAATCTCGAAATCTGGCTGCCACCCTGTATTGTGTTTTCTTTCGAACAATACCCAATGAGACTTCACATTGGAAAAATACTTAGTGATTGCATATACCTACATACGTTTATCTGACCGAATTCTCGAACCGGCTGCTTTTTGAAATCATAACTGTTAATGATCTCCTACAAAAGGTCTTCGATAATTTTACGCAAATATTAAAGAACTTTTTCACTTGATGGCAGTGTTGCCACAGCGGCGGAAATCTTGAGGTGGTGGCGGAATTCTTGGAATTTGAGAATTCCGCCGGTCCTATTTTTTGATCATTCGTCGCAAGCTTAATTATCCTACAGGTAGCAAACGCAGATGCGGATATTCAGCTTCTTGTCCGTGTCAACTTGCACGATGTTCCTACAGTATTGGAACGTTTCAATCTCAGATACTCGCTTCACACCTTGTCATGATTTAGCGATTTAACCATTAGATTTTCAATCTCTCTGAAATTACTTCTAAAATCAAAACTTCTTAATGTTGTCTAGACTGTGTCATATGTTTTAACGAATCAAAGCCTGAGAGACCCTCGAAAAAATCAAAGCAATGGCATCACGTTTATTGGTGACTTCATCGGTCAGTTTGTGTTTGGATTCCCGTTACCAGTGATTTTTCTTGTTTTATTGACTTACGAGCAGGGTTGCCGCGTGTACATGAAATTCATGATGTACATGAATTGTACATGAAAACGAAAAAGTGTACATGAAATTCATGATGTACATGAATTGTACATGATTTTTTTGATTATTTAAATGAATACGTGTACATGTCAATAGCAACAGTTTATCCTTTTTTTCATAAAACTTGAATTTAAGAACTTCAAATACGGAACTGATGTAGCTTTTGAAAGTATGAATATTATCTCTTAAATGAGTCAACAAGATAATTTTAATATCATTAATAAACATTAACTTATTAAATGAACGTAATTGAAATCTTATCGGGTCACTTACTACGAGCGTATTTTCATGTACGAGTATGTTCCCCATACATAACGTATGACCCACGTCCCACATCATATAACTACCATATCTTCGTATGTATATCCCATCCTTTCGACAGCGCGAATGTGATTTCCTGGGTAATGTCTTCAAGAGCAAGGTGAGGCCGTTCCGTTTGTGCTTTTTCGCTTTCAAATCAAGGACGTCAGACATCAGACTGAATTCAACTATCAACAGCTGGTTCCTGAGGTTTCCTACAAATGTTGGACGAAATTTTGGGCAGTTTCTACAAAATTTTGGTTTGTACTGTTTGGTGTGTCATGTTACAAAATACTTTTTTGTTTCGTATGATGTGTTCTTTTTTGTCAGCCGACCCACAGCAATCGAATAAGAAACACAACACTACGATGGTATAGCCAGACAGATATTATTGGTTGATATGACGCTTTATATTTATAGAAGCCAAAAGATAATAAAGACTACTTCTATTCAAGTAAAATCTTTTGTACTCACATTCCCATGTACAAGTAGTCTACCGAAAATTTAGAATGTGCTATTTATTCGTTAGGTCTAATAATAAGCTGCGATTACGAAAGCTATCCAGTACACAATATAGTAAGGATTATGTTGTTGTAATTATATAATAGCCTCAAAAAGTTTGATGCACTTATATAAAGCATAAAGCAACATGCAAGTCAACATTAACGAAAATGGTGTGAATCTCGTACGTGTGTGTCCACTTCCCTGAAGATTTTTTGATATAATTCAATATAAATTAATGTTCTGCATTTTACTGTGTATTCATGTATTCCTATGCAATGGCCCATATCGAAATGGCTCAATTTTAATCGAATCACTGTTTTTTTTAATGCGTTCATGATATGTTATAGATTTTAATCTTATCAGGTCTCCTACATACATGTGTATTGTATATTCAGCATGACTTCAAAAAAGACCAATTGCGAGGCTGCAATGTCTTTTTAATGACAAATGTGAAGCGATGATCCTGCCTTTCAGAGTGGTTAAAGAAAAGCCAACTGCTAACAGAGCATATGCTGGGTGCAAAAGTATGTGCGGTACGAACGATATGAAGTCTTACCTCTTTTAGGTAGAAGCAGCTTTGACGTCTCCATGCAAAAGTAATATATTTTATTATTAAATGTAATTCACAACAACACATTTAAATTTTCATCTAAAACATGGATAATGCTTTGGTTTTTGTAGGGAAAAAAACACCAGAATCGAATGGACGTCAGGAAAATCAAGCAATAACGTAATCATGATTTGTTTTTCATGTCAAAATTCCTGAATCTTCTTCTTTCCACCTCTGTCCAATCAAACGCACATGTAGTAAACCATTCATCCGAACCAACTTTAGACGGTTTTGTTAGAAAAGATGAGACATCTAAATCTGAAGTCGTCATGAACTTTACTTGGTGTGAAGACACATATGTCGGCTAATAGCATTGATTACTGGGGCAAAAAATATCAGTGGAGATTTGCGCCTGATTCTGATATAGCTTCAAAAATCAGTATGGGTCGAAACGAAGTTTTTCATACACTCTTTGTCACGGAATCAGTCCTTTTTTACGTGAAAAAGCAGGAAGAGGTCATGAAAACGGTTCCAGAGTATGTCGCAATGTTTGACGAGAGTCTGAATACTGTTTTCCAAAAATCCCAAATGGATATCCACGTTCGCTTTTATGATTCCATGAGAATAAAGTTGTTACACAATTCTATGATTTCTGTGTTTCTCGGTCATACTAAAGCTTCTGACTTATTGAAAGGTTTTTGTGAGAAATTAGAAGGGATTGATCAATTGAGGCATCTTTAATTGCCGTGTCTATGGAACGGTCCTTCAAGTTAACTGGAAGTTTTTGACTGATTTAGAAATCAAGCGAAGACTCCAGAATTTTCCCGAGTATGGTTACAAGTAGGAAGCTGTGGACTTCATATTGTTCATCGATCTTTCGAATGCCGGCCACTCTTCCAGTTCATTTGAAGTCAATTGTGATTTTGAAAGCTGCTTACAATCTGTTTAAGGGATAGCCCAGCTCGCCGGTCGACTTCATCGAAATAACTGGACTCTGATGATTTCCCAAACGATTCTGTGCTGTGAGTGTGGTGTGAAAATTCTTCAGATTGTGAAGCGTTTTCTGTCTTCCAATCGATAATTTGCAAAAGTATTGCAAAGAGGTCGAAAAACCCCAAACCAAAAGTCAAGTGTTTCGAAAAACTCTGAAAATGCACTGAAGTGTCCTCTTTACAAGACCGAAACTTCACTTTTTTCCAGTTCATCGCATGGCTTGTGGAACCCAATTTTCTCACACGCTTCCAAGCTGATCAGCCACTTCTGCCATTTCTTTACGATGAGCCTCTTGGATGTCATGAAGTCAGTTGCACGGAGGTAGGCCATACATTCTTATTATCTTATACGCGTGTCAATTAATTATTATCTATTCTAATATCATTTTAGATACTTGCCCAAAGAAAACATTTGCTCAGACATCTGGAACAAAAACTTATCGAATTAATGACAAATGCGTCTGTAGACAATTGTGACCAAACTGATTTTGGAGTGGTCAACCACTTCCAACTCCAGCGATTAAAACCACGTGAAGTTCTGGGAATTTCTCGGACTAATGGAAGGAAGTTTTTGGTTGAAATGGGAAAGAAGATGGCCATTCGATCTCCCATTACAGTATCCTGTCCGTTCAGAAGGTTAGTGTAATTGTTAAAGAAGTAATGAATTCATCATCTAATAACAATCTAATATATTGCACGGCTCGTTCTCTTTCTCCAATCGTCATATTAAACAATTGCTGAGGATGCTGTTCGTCTCTTCTCTGATCTGGTCCTTCACTTAGTGCAAAAACAGTTTGTGTGAAAGCTGATCAAGGGGATCTTGCCATACAGCAGTGGGAAAAACTTCTGGAAGATAAATAGATTTATTTCTTCTACGTGTGAGCGCCTTCAGAGAGAAATCGAAGGGCCGAGTGGCCGAGATTGGGACACATTTTATTGGAAACATGTTGGATCGAAATCAGAATATTCCCAGTTATGGTTATTCAATCAGAAAGATTCTGACATTGCCAACAAGCGGCAATGCGACTGTGGAAAAAGGATTTTCGATACAAAAAATCAACTGTGCGAGAACTTTTTAGAAGAATCGATTATGATAGCTCGTCGACGAATTTTTGACTTTGTTGGGAGATACTGAAATGATATCTGAATTGGTGTCACCAAAGATTGGTTCGAGCAATGAAAGGCTTCCAATGCCCGGTATCGCGCTGCGTTGGAAGAAAGGAGTCGAAAGCGACATCAAATGGAAAACAGTAAAGCGGAAGAAGTAAAAGGCCACTAAACTCGATTGATTGAAATTGCAGAAACTGAGCGACGTCTGAATGAGGAACGAAAGGCTCCTGCATCAGGAAAAAACAGTCATCCAAAGATACTTTACAAAAATGATCTTTTTTTCTGATATCCAGTGCTTATACCAAATTTGTTTAGTTTATTTGATGGATCTATTTTGTTGTTGATCAGTTTTTGATACGATATACATAATTTGAATTACAACATAAGTGTACAAGTATACAAAATAAACGATACAACACAGTATCTCTCATTAGCTTGATGGTGCTTTTTATAAAGACTCACTTACATTTTTCAAATCAGCCAACATCGAACTCTTTGTGATGTGTGCCATAACTTCTAATATAATAGATAATATTTTAGAATTTCAAAGGCATAATTTCATTCAAATTAAGTATTTTAATGATAGCATAAAAGGACATCAAAATAGCCGGAGAAGTACAGGATTATAATGGACTTTTAAACTTTTATTTAAGTTGATTCCTCTACATGTACATCTGTGGGTCAAGCTACACTGCGTGCCTTGCATTTTAATCATATCGATTTTGAATTTAACAAATGGATAATCAAGCTACTCCAAGATCAAGTATTTTCAGCACTATACAAAGTACTTTACAAAGTACGTGCGTGGCGTGTGTATGTGTGTGTGTTGTGAGAGAGAGAGGAAAGAGATCGTATAATTTGTTTTTCAAAATAGAAATCTTGAAAATTTACAAATCAAAATAAATACAAACACGTGTAAAAGTAGGCATAGTGAACTCTATGGGCCTTGAAAATATGTAGACCTTCCACATCAGTTAATTGTAAACGATTTAATTCCTTTACCTCATGCTTACTACTCAACATAATACAAAAAATCTGTGTGCATGAAATGTACATGAAATGTACATGAATTGTACATGATTTTTTTGTTCGATAAAACGCGGCAACCCTGTACGAGACTATTACGAAAGATATTATATTTTAATACATGTTTTTTCTTATTGACATGTACCGTGCACGTAGGGTGCTACCATTAATGGACTGGTCCTATCAGTAGGCCTACGTAACTCAGCATCTGTTTTGTGCTATTTTTTTCAAATTGAATTACTTGATCAGTTAATGGGTAGAGTGGCAATTGAAGCATATGTGATGCGTATTAAACTCACTGCTTTGGAATCCATTACTGAATTAATGATGATAAGATACCTATGATGGTAGGGCATGGGAAACAAAAGAAAAATCAGGTTACTCAATTTAGTATGCATCATTATTTACATAGGCTAAATTGCGTGATGTACGTGCGTGTGACTGTAAATAGATCCCCAAAATTGCTTCATCTATCTTTAATAAAGCGATTCATACATAGGTCTAGGAATCGGCACACCTGGACCGTCGCGGCGGAATTCTTTCCAGTTGGCCGCTGTGGCAACACTGCTTGATGGTCACTTTTAGCCGCATGGATGACTTTGAGTGTGGTTCATTTCATCGACAGGGTCATTTCGTCGACAAGAAGACATCATGAATTTGAGTCATTTCATCCACATGCTGCTTCATCAATGTCTTTGTCTAGAGTCAGAAGACACTTAAGTCCTAACAAAGCTCAAAGAAATCACAGCTTGATGTCTATGAATTATTGAGTTACTTTATGTCTATATCTATCAATGGATGCATGATACCCGTGAGTGACTATCATCCACCTGTCGATGAAATGGCCATGTCGATGAAGTGACCCTGTCGATGAAATTACCCTGTCGATGAATTGACCTGTCGACGAAATGACCCTGTCGATGAAATGACCCTGTCGATGAAATGACCCTGTCGATGAAGTGACCCTGTCGATGAAATGACCCTGTCGATGAAATGACCCTGTCGATGAAATCACCCAGTCAATGAAATTACCCTGTCAATGAAATTACCCTGTCAATGAAATTACCCTGTCAATGAAATTACCCTGTCAATGAAATTACCCTGTCGATGAAATGACCTTGTCGATGAATTGACCTGTCGATGAATGACCCTGTCGATGAAGTGACCCTGTCGATGAATGACCCTGTTGATGAAATGACCCTGTCCATGAAATGACCCTGTTGATGAAGTGACCCTGGCGATGAATGACCCTGTTGATGAAATGACCTGTCGACGAAATGACTCTGTCGATGAAATGACCCTGTTAATGAAATGACCCTGTCGATGAAATGACCCTGTCGATGAAGTGACCCTGTCGACAAAATGACCCTGTCGACAAAATGACCCTGTCGATGAAATGACCCTGTCGATGAAATGAGCCTGTCGATGAAGTGACCCTGTCGATGAAGTGACCCTGTTGATGAAATGACCCTGTCCATGAAAAAACAAATTGAAAACCCCCCCCTATATTGTCGACGAAATGACCCTGTCGATGAAATGAGGGCGGCAAGAATTATGAAGGAATGATTGACAGAGACAGGATAGGAGAAGATGATGAGAGGCGGCCAGAGTGCAAAGGCGTGGGATGGTCAGCGAATGAGGGATGATCGGGGAGAGCCCTGTCGATGAAGTGACCCTGTCGATGAAGTGACCCTGTTGATGAAATGACCCTGTCCATGAAATGACCCTGTTGATGAAATGACCCTGTCGATGAATTGACCCTGTCGATGAAATGACCCTGTCGATGAAATGAGCCTGTCGATGAAGTGACCCTGTCGATGAAGTGACCCTGTTGATGAAATGACCCTGTCCATGAAATGACCCTGTTGATGAAATGACCCTGTCGATGAAATGACCCTGTCGATGAAATGACCCTGTCGACGAAATGACCCTGTCGATGAATGACCCTGTTGATGAAATGACCTGTCGATGAATTGACCCTGTCGACGAAATGACCCTGTCGATGAATTGACCTGTCGATGAAATGACCCTGTGGATGAATTGACCCTGTTGATGAAATGACCCTGTTGATGAATTGACCCAGTCGATGAAATGACCCTGTCGATGAAATGACCTGTCGACGAAATGACTCTGTCGATGAAATGACCCTGTTAATGAAATGACCCTGTCGATGAAATGACCCTGTCGATGAAGTGACCCTGTCGACAAAATGACCCTGTCGACAAAATGACCCTGTCGATGAAATGACCCTGTCGATGAAATGAGCCTGTCGATGAAGTGACCCTGTCGATGAAGTGACCCTGTTGATGAAATGACCCTGTTAATGAAATGACCCTGTCGATGAAATGACCCTGTCGATGAAGTGACCCTGTCGACAAAATGACCCTGTCGACAAAATGACCCTGTCGATGAAATGACCCTGTCGATGAAATGAGCCTGTCGATGAAGTGACCCTGTCGATGAAGTGACCCAGTCGATGAAATGACCCTGTTGATGAAATGACCCTGTCGATGAATTGACCCTGTCGACGAAATGACCCTGTCGGCGAAGTGACCCTGTCGGCGAAGTGACCCTGTCGACGAAATGACCATGTCGATGAAATGACCCAGTCGATGAAATGATCTCATCACTTTGTTCGTTCATCTTTTCAACATAATAACTTGTTCATATTTTGCAGGACCAGCTGTGATTTACAGTCAGGAGTTCGACAGAGATTTTCATTTGAATGTCATCAATGGAGTTTTGCAAGTAGGATCAGTTCGTCAGAAAATCGCGGAGGAATTGCAGACAGATATGTCCTGTATACTCTTGTGGAGGAAAGTCGTCAGTGTTGATGGAAATCACTTCTATCGAGTAGATGAGTCAAACTTTGCTGACATCACCGGCAATATCAGAGAGTTCATATCATCTCGGAGAACTCTCTTGTTACCAAATGACGAGTCGAATTTTCAAATTGTTCCTGACAAAAGGAATTGGATCAATGTCATCAAAATAGGTAAGAAACGCCTCCATCGATCTAATTAAAGAATCTAGTGGTGTAGGCAAGAATTCTCCCAATCCACTTTTATCCCACTTTTATCCCAGAATTGAGCATCTTCATGTTCCTCATCTGAATTTTCCTAATTCTGCGTGGGCCAACTTTTAGTGAAGTAATCGGTCATTGTCTACGATATAAAAGTCAGAGTACATTTGCCAACCCAGGTCGCTCCAAATGATGTTTTGCGAGGTGGTTTTGATCATAGAGTTAGTATATAGTAAGTCAACCCAAAAAATGTCAGCATGTAATGATATTTTTATATCAGAAGATTCAGTTCTATGCGGAGATTACGTTACTGCGTTCCAAAAAATAGCTGATCAACTTTTAAGAAGCTAAATTTTTGCACATTATTTCTGTGTTTATATACTGGCGGTTTGGTACCTCTATACAAGCAGCATGAAGCTGAATAGATATCAAAGGAATGAGCGTTGACTAAGAAGTAGCTTAATTAAGCGGAAATTAATTTGGTTATCAAGTTTCATGAGATAATAACTTGGCCGGGCTCGGTCCAGTTTCAGCCTCCCGGATGATCGGGTAGTACGGGGTGGCCCCTCAGTCCGTTGCTTCCACATGGCTCGGTTGGAGGCCATGTCTTCAGTTAGAGATCTCAGCGAGTCAGTTCTCCAACTTGTTCTCGGTCTTCCCTTTCTTCTGTCGACAGGTTCTTGTTTCCATGCTGTTTTGCAGATGTTATCCTCTGGTCTTCTGAGCAGATGTCCGAACCATCTCCATCGGCGAGTCTCAATTTCCTTGCTTATTGGGGGTACTTTAAGCATACGACGGATCTTATCGTTTCTTGTTCCATCCTTCTTTGTCTTCCCCATTGACCACCTCGGCATCCTCATCTTTGATACCTCCATCGGTGTAAGGTCAGCTTTCTTCGGGGCCCAGAGCTCAGCATGGTACAGCATTGCGGGTCGGACCACTGTGCGGAAAACCTTGCCCTTGAGTCGTAGAGACATCTTTTTGTCACAGAGGACAGCAGACATAGCTCTCCAGTTCTGCCCCTCCCTGTGTCGTGTCCCTCCCTGATGTGCCTTTGTCATCCACGACTGTACTGAGGTATTTGAAAGCATCAACAGTCGTGATTTCGATGCCTTGCAGATGGATGCACTCACTTTCTTTCGTGCTGAGGTACACCGTCTTAGTTCTGCTGAGTCGCAAAACATGGGATTCGAGGGCTTCTCGCCATTGTCCAGGCGTGGTTGGAGCTTCTCTTTTGTGTCACCTGATATTACCAGATCGTCGGCAAACAGTACATAAGATGATAATAATGAATTCATGAGATTGTAATGGAAACCTTCAAGGAAAAGTTGAGATCTTGCTGCGCTTCTTGGCTGAAATTTCACTTCTTAATTCCATTTTCATCGACATGATTCTATGATTCATGAAATTCGATGTTTCATTTCTATAATGTGAATAGTTATGTGGACCCATTTACATCTTTTAGAATTGATCACGATCATTGATATAATATTTCACTCTTCCGTGGCAGGCTTTGTGATATGATTACTAAGACCTCTTATTAATAAGACTGAGAATTAAAGTATGCCCATCGAATTGCTAATTCGACAAACCACATCACCTCTCCTAGGTTGTCATGAAGCGGAAAAACTACTTTTCCTTTTGCATTTCGAGGTAATTTTTTCGCAGCGGCAGAATTTTGTATATCTGCAATAAGAAGAGACAAAAGGGTCGACACACTTATTCACTGTAAGAGTGAAAAATGGCAGGATAGCTCAGGTGGTTGAGGGTCGCACTTCGGTGCGGAGGTGCAGAATGTGCAGGGGTCGAGTCTGTCCGCCTCGGGAGGTTCCGCCGGCGCTCTCACTGTAGGTGGCAGGATAGCTCAGTTGGTGAAGGGCCGCACTTCGGTGCGGAGGTGCTGAAGGTGCAGGGTTCGAGTCTGTCCGCCTTGGGAGGTATCACCGCTCTCACTGTAGGTGGCAGGATAGCTCAGTTGGTGAAGGGCCGCACTTCGGTGCGGAGGTGCAGAAGGTGCAGGGTTCGAGTCTGTCCGCCTTGGGAGTTGCCGCCGCTCTCACTGTAGGTGGCAGGATAGCTCAGTTGGTTAAGGACTGCCCTTCTGTGCGGAGGTGCAGAAGGTGCAGGGTTCGAGTCTGTCCGCCTGGGGAGGTGCCGCCGCTCTCACTGTAGGTGGTGGGAGAGCTCAGGTGGTAAAGGGCCGCACTTCGGTGCGGAGGTGCAGTAGGTACAGGGTTCGAGTCTGTCCGCCTGGGGAGGTGCCGCCGCTCTCACTGTAGGTGGCAGGATAGCTCAGTTGGTTGAGAGTCGCACTTCGGTGCGGAGGTGCAGAAGGTTCAGTGTTCGAGTCTGTCCGCCTGGGGAGGTGCCGCCGCTCTCACTGTAGGTGGCAGGATAGCTCAGTTGGTTAAGGGCCGCACTTCGGTGCGGAGGTGCAGGAGGTGCAGGGTTCGAGTCTGTCCGCCTGGGGAGGTGCCGGCGCTCTCATTGTAGGTGGCAGGATAGCTCAGGTGGTTGAGTGGCGCACTTCGGTGCGGAGGTGCAGAAAGTACAGGGTTCGAGTCTGTCCGTCTCGGGAGGTGCCGCCGCTCTCACTGTAGGTGGCAGGATAGCTCAGTTGGTTAAGGGCCGCACTTCGGTGCGGAGGTGCAGGAGGTTCAGTGTTCGAGTCTGTCCGCCTGGGGAGGTGCCGCCGCTCTCACTGTAGGTGGCAGGATAGCTCAGTTGGTTAAGGGCCGCACTTCGGTGCGGAGGTGCAGGAGGTTCAGTGTTCGAGTCTGTCCGCCTTGGGAGGTGCCGCCGCTCTCACTGTAGGTGGCAGGATAGCTCAGTTGGTTGAAGGTCGCAATTCGGTGCGGAGGTGCAGAAGGTGCAAGGGTCGAGTCTGTCCGCCTGGGGAGGTGCCGCCGCTCTCACTGTAGGTGGCAGGATAGCTCAGTTGGTTGAGGGTCGCACTTCGGTGCGGAGGTGCAGAAGGTGCAGGGTTCGAGTCTGTCCGCCTCGGGAGGTTCCGCCGGCGCTCTCATTGTAGGTGGCAGGATAGCTCAGGTGGTTGAGTGGCGCACTTCGGTGCGGAGGTGCAGAAGGTGCAGGGTTCGAGTCTGTCCGCCTGGGGAGGTGCCGCCGGCTCTCACTGTAAGATGGCAGGATAGCATCCAATTGGTTAAGGGCCGCACTTCGGTGCGGAGGTGCAGAAAGTACAGGGTTCGATTCTGTCCGCCTGGGGAGATGCTGACGCTCTCACTGTAGGTGGCAGAATAGCTCAGTTGGTTGAGGGTCGCACTTCGGTGCGGAGGTGCAGTAGGTACAGGTCTCAAGTCTGTCCGCCTCAGGAGGTGCCGCCGCTCTCACTGTAGGTGGCAGGATAGCTCAGTTGGTTGATGGGCCGCACTTCGGTGCGGAGGTGCAGAAGGTGCAGGGTTCGAGTCTGTTCCGCCTGGGGGAGGTATCGCAAGCCGCTCTCACTGTAGGTGGCACGATAGCTCAGTTGGTTAAGGGCCGCACTTCGGTGCGGAGGTGCAGTAGGTACAGGGTTCGAGTCTGTCCGCCTCGGGAGGTTCCGCCGCCGCTCTCACTGTAGGTGGCAGGATAGCTCAGTTGGTTGAGAGCCGCACTTCGGTGCGGAGGTGCAGAAGGTGCAGGGTTCGAGTCTGTCCGCCTCAGGAGGTGCCGCCGCTCTCACTGTAGGTGGCAGGATAGCTCAGTTGGTTGAGGGCCGCACTTCGGTGCGGAGGTGCAGAAGGTGCAGGGTTCGAGTCTGTCCGCCTGGGGAGGTTCCGCCGCTCTCACTGTAGGTGGCACGATAGCTCAGTTGGTTGAGGGCCGCACTTCGGTGCGGAGGTGCAGTAGGTACAGGGTTCGAGTCTGTCCGCCTCGGGAGGTTCCGCCGCCGCTCTCACTGTAGGTGGCAGGATAGCTCAGTTGGTTGAGGGCCGCACTTCGGTGCGGAGGTGCAGAAGGTGCAGGGTTCGAGTCTGTCCGCCTGGGGAGGTGCCGCCGCTCTCACTGTAGGTGGCAGGATAGGTCAGTTGGTTGAGGGTCGCACTTCGGTGCGGAGGTGCAGTAGGTACAGGGTTCGAGTCTGTCCGCCTGGGGAGGTGCCGCCGCTCTCACTGTAGGTGGCGGGAGAGCTCAGGTGGTAAAGGGCCGCACTTCGGTGCGGAGGTGCAGTAGGTACAGAGTTCGAGTCTGTCCGCCTGGGGAGGTGCCGCCGCTCTCACTGTAGGTGGCAGGATAGCTCAGTTGGTTGAGAGTCGCACTTTCGGTGGCGGAGGTGCAGAAGGATTTCAGTGTTCGCGGTCTGTCCCCGCCTTGGGAGGATGCCGCACGCTCTCCCACGTGTAGGTGGCAGAATAGCTCAGTTTGGTTTATGGGCCGCACTTCGTTGCGGAGGTGCAGGAGGTGCAGGTTTCGAGTCCTGTCCTGCCTGGGGAGGTGCCGGCGCTCTCAATGTAGTGGTGGCAGGATAGCTCAGGGTGGTTGAGAGTGGTCGCACTTCGGTGCGGAGGTGCAGAAGTAACAGCGGGTTCGAGTCCTGTCCGCCTTGGGAGGTGCCGGACCGCTCTCACTGTAGGTTTAGGCAGGATTAGCTCAGTTTGTTAAGGGCGTGCACTTCGGTTGCGAGAGGTGCAGAAGGTTCAGTGTTCGAGTCTGATCCCGCCCTTGGGAGGTGCCGCCCGCTCTCACTGTAGTTGCAGGATAGCTCAGTTTGTTTGAAGGATCGCAATTCGGTGCGGAGGTGTAGAAGGTGCAAGGGTCGAGTCTGTCCGACCTGGGAGGTGCCGCCGCCGCACTCTCACTGTAGGTGGCAGGATAAGCTCAGTTGGTTGAGGGTCGCACTTTCGGGTGCGGAGGTGCAGAAGGATGCAGGGTTCCGGAGTCTGTCCAGCCTCGGGAGGTTCCGCCGAGGCGCTCTCATTGTAGGTGGCAGGATAGCTCAGTGAGTTGAGTGGCCGCACTTTCGGTGCGGAGGTGCAGAAGGTGCAGGGTTCGAGTCTGTCCCGCCTGGGGAGGTGCCGCCGCCTCTCACTGGGTAGATGGCAGGATAGCTCAATTGGTTAAAGGGCCGCACTTTTCGGTGCGGAGGTGCAGAAAAGAGTACAAGGGATTCGATTCTGTCCGCCTGGGGAGATGCTGACGCTCTCACTGTAGGTGGCAGAATAGCTCAGTTGGTTGAGGGTCGCACTTCGGTGCGGAGGTGCAGTAGGTACAGGTCTCAAGTCTGTCCGCCTCAGGAGGTGCCGCCGCTCTCACTGTAGGTGGCAGGATATCTCAGTTGTTGAGGGCCGCACTGAACACCCTTCGGTGCGGAGGTGCAGAAGGTGCAGGGGTTCCGAGTCTGTCCGCCCATGGAGGTTTCCGCCGCTCTCAACTGTAGGTGGCACGATAGCTCAGTTGGTTAATGGGCCGCACTTATTTCGGTGCGGAGGTGCAGTAGGTACAGGGTTCGAGTCTGTCCCGCCTCGGAGGTCCGCCTCGCCGCTCTCCAACTGTAGGAGGCAGGATAGCTCAGTTGGTTGAGAGCCGCACTTCGGTGCGGAGGTGCAGAAAGAGTGGCAGGGTTCGAGTTCCTGTCCGCCCTCAGAGGGGCCGCCGCTCTCACTGTAGGTGGCAGGAATAGCTCAGTTTGGTTGAGGGCCGCACTTACGTCCGTGCGGAGGGTGCAAGTAGGTACAGGGTTCGAGTCTGTACCGCCTCGGAGGTTCCGAGCCCGCCGCTCTCCACTGTAGGTGGCAGGATAAGCTCAGTGGTTGATGAGCCCGCACGTCGGTGCGGAGGTGCAGAAGGTTGCCAGGGTTCGAGTCTGTCCGCCTGGGCGAGGTGTCCGCCGCTCTCCCAACTGTAGGTGGCAGGATAGCTCAGGTTTTTATTTTTTTTTTTATTTAGGTTTGAGAGCCGCACTTCGGTGCGGAGGTGCAGAAGGTGCAGGGTTCGAGTCTGTCCGCCTCGGGAGGTATCACCGCTCTCACTGTAGGTGGCAGGATAGCTCAGTTGGTTGAGAGCCGCACTTCGGTGCGGAGGTGCAGAAGGTGCAGGGTTCGAGTCTGTCCGCCTGGGGAGGTGCCGCCGCTCTCACTGTAGGTGGCAGGATAGCTCAGTTGGTTGAGGGTCGCACTTCGGTGCGGAGGTGCAGTAGGTACAGGGTTCGAGTCTGTTCGCCTGGGGAGATGCTGCCGCTCTCACTGTAGGTGGCAGAATAGCTCAGTTGGTTGAGGGTCGCACTTCGGTGCGGAGGTGCAGAAAGTACAGGGTTCGAGTCTGTCCGCCTGAGGAGGTGACACCGCTCTCACTGTAGGTGGCAGGATAGCTCAGTTGGTTAAGGGCCACACTTCGGTGCGGAGGTGCAGAGGGTTCAGTGTTCGAGTCTGTCCGCCTCGGGAGGTTCCGCCGGCGCTCTCACTGTAGGTGGCAGGATAGCTCAGTTGGTTGAGGGTCGCACTTCGGTGCGGAGGTGCTGAAGGTGCAGGGTTCGAGTCTGTCCGCCTGGGGAGGTGCCGCCGCTCTCACTGTAGGTGGCAGGATAGCTCAGTTTGTTAAGGGCGGCACTTCTGTGCGGAGGTGCAGGAGGTGCAGGGTTCGAGTCTGTCCGCCTTGTGAGGTGCCGCCGCTCTCACTGTAGGTGGCAGGATAGCTCAGTTGGTTAAGGGCCGCACTTCGGTGCGGAGGTGCAGGAGGTGCAGGGTTCGAGTCTGTCCGCCTGGGGAGGTGCCGGCGCTCTCATTGTAGGTGGCAGGATAGCTCAGGTGGTTGAGTGGCGCACTTCGGTGCGGAGGTGCAGAAAGTACAGGGTTCGAGTCTGTCCGCCTTGGGAGGTGCCGCCGCTCTCACTGTAGGTGGCAGGATAGCTCAGTTTGTTAAGGGCGGCACTTCGGTGCGGAGGTGCAGAAGGTTCAGTGTTCGAGTCTGTCCGCCTTGGGAGGTGCCGCCGCTCTCACTGTAGGTGGCAGGATAGCTCAGTTTGTTTGAAGGTCGCAATTCGGTGCGGAGGTGTAGAAGGTGCAAGGGTCGAGTCTGTCCGCCTGGGGAGGTGCCGCCGCTCTCACTGTAGGTGGCAGGATAGCTCAGTTGGTTGAGGGTCGCACTTCGGTGCGGAGGTGCAGAAGGTGCGGGGGTTCGAGTCTGTCCGCCTCGGGAGGTTCCGCCGGCGCTCTCATTGTAGGTGGCAGGATAGCTCAGGTGGTTGAGTGGCGCACTTCGGTGCGGAGGTGCAGAAGGTGCAGGGTTCGAGTCTGTCCGCCTGGGGAGGTGCCGCCGCTCTCACTGTAGATGGCAGGATAGCTCAATTGGTTAAGGGCCGCACTTCGGTGCGGAGGTGCAGAAAGTACAGGGTTCGATTCTGTCCGCCTGGGGAGATGCTGACGCTCTCACTGTAGGTGGCAGAATAGCTCAGTTGGTTGAGGGTCGCACTTCGGTGCGGAGGTGCAGTAGGTACAGGTCTCAAGTCTGTCCGCCTCAGGAGGTGCCGCCGCTCTCACTGTAGGTGGCAGGATAGCTCAGTTGGTTGAGGGCCGCACTTCGGTGCGGAGGTGCAGAAGGTGCAGGGTTCGAGTCTGTCCGCCTGGGGAGGTTCCGCCGCTCTCACTGTAGGTGGCACGATAGCTCAGTTGGTTAAGGGCCGCACTTCGGTGCGGAGGTGCAGTAGGTACAGGGTTCGAGTCTGTCCGCCTCGGGAGGTTCCGCCGCCGCTCTCACTGTAGGTGGCAGGATAGCTCAGTTGGTTGAGAGCCGCACTTCGGTGCGGAGGTGCAGAAGGTGCAGGGTTCGAGTCTGTCCGCCTCAGGGGTGAGGTGCCGCCGCTCTGCACTGTAGGTGGCAGGATAGCTCAGTTGGTTGAGGCCGCACTTCGGTGCGGAGGTGCAGAAGGTGCAGGGTTCGAGTCTGTCCCGCCTTGGGAGGTAGGTTCCCGCCGCTCTCACTGTAGAGTGGCAAACGACGATAGCTCAGTTGGTTGAGGGCCGCACTTCGGTGCGGAGATGCAGTAGGTACAGGGTTCGAGTCTGTCCGCCTGGGGAGGTTCCGCCGCCGCTCTCACTGTAGGTGGCAGGATAGCTCATTTTGTTGAGAGCCGCACTTCGGTGCGGAGGTGCAGAAGGTGCAGGGTTCGAGTCTGTCCGCCTGGGGAGGTGCCGCCGCTCTCACTGTAGGTGGCAGGATAGCTCAGTTGGTTGAGGGTCGCACTTCGGTGCGGAGGTGCAGTAGGTACAGGGTTCGAGTCTGTCCGCCTGGGGAGATGCTGCCGCTCTCACTGTAGGTGGCAGAATAGCTCAGTTGGTTGAGGGTCGCACTTCGGTGCGGAGGTGCAGAAAGTACACAGGTTCGATTCTGTCTCGGTCCGCCTGAGGAGGTGGGTGACAAACCGCTCTCACTGTAGGTGGCAGGATAGCTCAGTTGGTTAATAAGGGCCACACTTCGGTGCGGGAGGTGCAGAGGGTTCAATGTTCGAGTCTGTCCGCCTCGGGATGGTTCCGCCCGCCGGCGCTCTCACTTGTAGGTGGCAGGATAGCTCAGTTGGTTGAGGGTCGCACTTCGGTGCGGAGGTGCTGAAGGTGCAGGGTTCGAGTCTGTCCGCCTGGGGAGGTGCCGCCGCTCTCACTGTAGGTGGCAGGATAGCTCAGTTTGTTAAGGGCGGCACTTCTGTGCGGAGGTGCAGGAGGTGCAGGGTTCGAGTCTGTCCGCCTGGGGAGGTGCTGGCGCTCTCACTGTAGGTGGCAGGATAGCTCAGTTTGTTAATGGCGGCACTTCGGTGCGGAGGTGCAGAAGGTTCAGTGTTCGAGTCTGTCCGCCTTGGGAGGTGCCGCCGCTCTCACTGTAGGTGGCAGGATAGCTCAGTTGGGTAAGGGCCTCACTTCGGTGCGGAGGTGCAGTAGGTGCAGTGGTCGAGTCTGTCCGCCTGGGGAGGTATATTTCCCACCCCGACTTCTCTTGTGACTGGTGGATGCGTTCTTTTCACTTGGAGCTTGTAACTCTTCCCTCGACTTGAGCAGTTTGCAAAGAAGCGGTTGGGATATCTTCAGCTTGAGAGCAACATTTCTTTGACTTGTCGGTCTCAGAGAATCATAACACTTAAGTAAATCCAACTTCTCAGCAATCGCTTCTGCTTCAAGTCGCTTCTGCTTCAATCGATTTCTTCGGTCATTATTTGTCATAATAATTATAGCAATTATGACCTCAAATCTATGCATTATCTATTACATAATATAATTTGCGTTTTCCAAAGAGTGCTTAAATTTTAAGGAAGCAGTAAACAGTTTTCATTCGCTCCGCGCATGTATTGTAGATATCCTATCGCTTTATTTGACCTGTAAAGCAGATTATTGCCCGCGTTGGAGATAGCATTTGCTCCCATGCACTGGAAGGAGCGTAATCTATGACAATTATGACAGATCTTGTCACACTTCATTATATACTAGATCTATGAATATTTGCACAATTGATCAAGCTAAATTTCTATTCAAATACTCTTGATAATCATAGACATGTCAATCACAATCTGTCCTTGATCATCATTGCGCGTCATGGCACGTCCGCAAATATAATTCTCTACGCAACTCGTGGATGAGATTGTTTCATAGCATTGGAACTCAATAGATTTAAGTAGGCCTCAGGCTGATGAGTGAATATTTCATTTACCATGAAATCACATCACATACATTCGTGTAATATAAGACTATTGTATCGATATGACACCAGTAATGCTGCCATATTGACGAGTGCGCCTTAGCGCACGAGACGATATCAATGGCAGCATTAGTGGTGTCATATCGATACAATGGACATATTATTTATGAGATGTCTATGTCCGTCATTACTGGTGTCTGAAATCACTGATTCATAGACAGGTTTTTCTAAGATATCATTGTCCCATTCGATATCAAAGAAACAGCTCAGGCCCCAGTTCAAGATCATTTCATAACCAGTCGTTTTAACTCACTGACGCATTCAGAGCAATAGATTATTTGAACAATTTATTAACAAATCCAAGCACATGTTCACAAAATGAAAATCAATGTGTAGACAGTTGATCAGATGATGTGATGATAATTTATTGAAATGTGCAAGATAACTGCATTATATTTGTATTTATTTTCAGAGCAATACAAAATTACCACCGCACGCAAAACTGGGAGCAGATGCTTTGAAATTGTCCACTATTTTCGCATCAATCATGACATAACGAGAATTCATTTCCAATATTTCATGGACTCTCTCACTTGAAAAAGAGCTTGTCATCGAAATTTTCTATCATTTCAAAGCCTAAATTATGCAATCTTTTACAGAAAACTATTCATTCGAGCAATGAACAAATGCATTCAATGGTTCTGTCGTCAATATCTCTTGGCCACGCTCTTCCGATGTATATTGTGTTCCTATCTATTAACAACAACTCTCTTTATAATTTGATATTATCAGTGAAGTGAGACTTTGTTCATCAAATTCCATATTGCAAATGCCAAATTTTCGTGTAACAGGGGAAATGCACCATGAAAGGTATATCTTAGAGGTTGTACACAGTGATACGAGTACGTGATTCTTGAAACTAACCAATAATTTTTTTCCGTAAGAAACTTCATGGAATTCATAGTTTAAAGGAAATAGCCATCCCCTATCGATCTCAAATGGTTCATCAAAGACACTTCAACATTTTATTTGCGAGAATAACACAAGGATGAAACGAAAACAGAGGTAGAAGAAATACAGTGTGTTAGTGGAGAAACATAAGATTCTCGCATGTATATGACATTGATGATTGCTTTCTATTCTTTGATAATTTTACATTATGTTTACATATCTATTCATGGCTGGCAGATGAAGTCATCTTTGATATCTATTTCCGTCATTACTGGTGTCGAATCTCATAAATAATATAGAACTTCAGTTTTCACTTAATTATCTGCGCATTTCAGTCTGCTGTTCTGTCCAAGTCTCCCAGCCTATATTGAAGTGGTGCAGTTTCTAGCTGAGTTCTTTACAGATGCGCACAGTCCGGGCATGTTGATAAGGATCACAGCAATTTGAGTAATGCGCAAAATTCGACCTTTCCTTTCAGTTCACACGAAATTGGCTGAAAGTAATTTTCATTAGCCTCCTTGGTTTTGACTTTCTATGTTGCGTGCCAACTGAGTTGAAATGAAATGGCCCAACGTCGAGTGACACAGCGGATGATGTCAGTTCACACATACACTCATTCTTCGGTAATATTAGGATGTTCATATTGTTGAGAATAGAAGACTTGACATATTACAGCAGATGCGATGAGAGAAGCTTCTTGGTCATTTAGTCATTCATAGCACAGAATTAGATTCATCTGCGCGCGCTTCGGTTTCCTAGAATGAAAGGATCGTATCTAACCTTAATATCGAAATGGCACATCACAGAATTAGACAACTTGCTCCTTCTCGAATGGATAATTCGTGTGTCACTTGCTGTTGGAAATGGCAAACAATAAGCTGTCAGCAGAGGACACCAGAGCCAGTGAGAGATGCGTGAGTGCTGTGATATCACTTCGCACACACCAAAACACACATCGATGCCTGGCTTCGATTCAATGGATGCACTATACAGTGAGCAATGCCGAGGAGAGGATGTGAAATCATCAAGTGAACTAATTTTCGTACGCCTGCTACTTTCTTTAATAATGATCGGAAGGGTCAACATTATTGAGAAAACTTGTGAGCAATGATCTGAATTCTTCGAATCTGAAGGAATTTTGGCAATCGAAGCACTTTGCTGGAACTCACATTAATCCGCAAGCGACGCACGACTTTTTTTCCTATCTCTGTAAGGTATTAGGAATTACTTTTTGCCCACTTAGTAAGTTCCTCGATGTGCCGTCAATTTTGTATTAATCACACTTCTAGCAAACGGAAGCAGATAAACAAAATATTTAATTCTGTGATTCGGAGAGTACCTACAAATAAATCTATTGGTGTAACACAAGAAGATTTTAATTTTCTCTACTCTAATAAGAAAATATCAAAAAAATGTCTACTGCTGAAATTGTTAGTAGGCGAGAATTATACACAAAACGTCAAGAGGAATCTAGTGCCTGTTGAAATTTCCCTCTCTTTTTGGTCAATTTTGCAAACTGGAATCCGGGGATGTTAATTGTAATTTACACGAGTCACTCGATTGGAGGAACCATTATTCTTCGTCCAAGTCGGCTCCTTGACGATGTGCTTACTCTACATACATAGATCATTTGCCCTCTGAATCGATCAGCAACAAAGATCTCCTCTCACTTAGAATGATGCATAACTGCACTCTGGATGTAAAGTTTTCTCATTCCAGATACGTTCGATCATTCCGGATGGAGCGAAGTTAAGTCATTGGGAAGCGGTGCCCATGGAGAGGCGTTTCTATGCAGCAAAGATGGGTCATACTGTGTCGTGAAGAAGATCAAAACCGACAGCTCCGATCCGGCAGGATTTCAGCCATCTTTTGCAAATGAAATTCGCAATTACAACGATATTCAGCATCCGTCCATCGTCAAATATCTCGGTGCAACGAACTCCGGTGATGAGGAGATTAACATTTATCTGGAGTACATGGCAGGTGTAAGTGTAGTGTTCCTTCATTTTGACAACGATCGACAGGAGTCTCACTCGGCAAAAAAATCAAAAAATAGCAAAAAGTAAAGAATGGTAAAAAAATCTGGGATTTTTGCTAGTATCAGCAGTAATTATTTTCTTATTGATATCTCTGTTTTGTAAATGAAAATGAGCATTATTTGCCGAGATCTTTCGTTCATTCTCTTCAGAGGCATACATGAAAACTGGAATGTGACATAGCTTGGAAAATTTGACATCGTTGAACAAATTTCACACGTGACAGACAATGAAATGAATCCGCGTCATAAGTGAAATACCCTAATAAAATTGACGATAGGATAATAGTACTGCTGAAGTAAATAAAGTAATCCGTAAACTTAGGAAAAGTAAAGAAAACAAAAACAAAAACAGGACAAGTTACAAAGTTACCAAGGTAAATAAAGACTATCTACAAATTCTTTTTGCCTACACAAGTCAGGCTTGAACCGAAGGATACACATAGCCTCGAGCGTACGTAATAATGAAGCGTTCGTGGATGTAAAAAGTACCTTGAATAGACTAGCCGCGACTATAGAGTCACAGCTGCACACTTGGAGATGTCTTGTGATTGCACTCTCTGGTATTCTTGTCGATCTTGGCGGGCATTTGAGTGGGTGTTGCAGCCATCGCGGAACGTGCTCAGCTATCCTCTTTGACATATCACTTGGGAGGGAGATGGGAGTCTGTCTTTCAGGGCAGGTAGCAGAATTCTCCGCTTTTTACATCCACGAACGCTTCATTATTACGTACGCTCGAGGCTATGAGTATCCTTCGGTTTAAGCCTGACTTGTGTAGGCAAAAAGAATTTGTAGATAGTCTTTATTTACCTTGGTAACTTTGTAACTTGTCCTGTTTTTGTTTTTGTTTTCTTTACTTTTCCTAAGTTTACGGATTACTTTATTTACTTCAGCAGTACTATTATCCTATCGTCAATTTTATTAGGGTATTTCACTTATGACGCGGATTTTGCACGTAATTTTGCTGCATGCCTTCATTTCAGTCACTGATTACTTCGATATTTTCGGATTCGGTCGTCATCAAATCTCGATAAGGATTCATAACAAACTGCTACTAAACTTGATCCTTTTTGCTGTTTTTAGATTTTGGGATTGTTTGGACTTTGAAGGACATAAAGTTGTTTCAAATGTTAAATTGTTACATTTGTTCGTTGATATTTTGTTGATTTTGCATCTAATCATACAGATTTTTAATATCACATGTGATCAGAGTATTTTCATGTAGAATGATGACTTAAATAGCATTTATACTTAGGTTGAACAATTTAACTCGTCTTGCATTTGACTTACGTAGCTAGGTCAATGCTAAAACGTTACTGGGAAAACAACTTGCAATTAAGGACTACTTAACCTAAGACGAATGTTTTCAGTGGACGATAGGTACTCGAAAAAATCGTCTACGTATCATATAAGGACTGCATCCTGAAAAGAAAAAGGTCGATTGTATCGTGGTGAATACTTCATGGTGCACTATTCACTCAAGTCATTTAGTTTTCTCCAGTTTAGAAGAAAAATAAGAGGCAAAACATTTTTTGCCACCCTAGCAAAAAAAGTGGCGAAAAAATCCAAAATTTTGGAGTGAGACCCCTGGATCGAGTTGAAACAGAGTTTGATTTTGGGCCTTGCGATTCATCTGCAGTGCATAGCAGTCGTGTAATGTAGGCCTACTTGTATAATTTCATTAGTAGTATTGCTAATATTCATCATCACATAATATGTAATATCAACATGTTAGTAACATTTTGTTTATGGGATTAAGTATGGCACCAATACTTTCTCTTCCAGAATGCTTGTGGACGGTGTACCTCAGGTATCAATAGTGGGTTCACTACTATTCATATTGTGTACTGCTGATGTGATCAAACTTGTACGTTCCTGCCATGTATGCATGCGACGTTTTATTTTGTAGTTCAAGCTGCGTCAATGATAAGGATCTCCTCAATGTCAGGTTATCCAACTGTCAGTACATACACTCTCCTGCAATGGTTGTCAATTATTCGCTTGAAAATCCGAAATGCAAAAATATCGCGAAAAGCATGACACAGCGAGAAAATTCATTCTTCATTGACTGAATTTTAAATAGACACTTAAACAACCTGAGCCTGACATTCACGAACGGATGTCAGCCATTTGTGACTGAAGTCTTCCGATTTCTTTTACCCATTTCTGCCGAAATTTGTTTTCAGAAGCTTGTGATTTTTGTAGGGGACCTCACAGATGCTTAGTCAGTTCGCTGCCACAATTTTTTTAGTTTGTATCTATATCTATGGCAGTTTTATGGGCTGACCCATACAGTAAGTGACCCATACATAACATAAGTCCAACATCGAATTTTGAGTATTGTATTTCAGTTTTGCTCTCTTCATATTGGTCACCAGGCGTACCCTTGAAATTATATCTTCAAAAAGAAAAGGATTCATTGATGTCAAGAACTTCATTGGTAATCGAAACATAACATAAGTCTATAGTTTCGAATAACGGGTTTGAATCCATTGCTATTTATCAGAGGAGTCCCGTCAAAACACATCTATGTTTTATACGCAGTTTATTGCGAGCACTTTCGGACACCACCGGAGTCCATCTTCGGATAAATAGCAACATAAGTCTATGTATGGTAAGGTTGGAAACAGTCTATACACAGTCCAACATCGCATTTTGAGTATTATATTTCAGTTTTGCTCTCTTCTGCACCTCCTTAAGGGCATTCCAGATTTTGACACCTTCGGCTATCATTTTGGGATCACTGAGGCCAGTGGTTCCTCTCATCAAATGCAGTCGCTATGTTGTCCTCCCTGCACCACCTGAAAAGAAATGAAGAGTAGGCCCTAACAGTTACGTGAATTATGGAATGTAGAAGTTTTACTCACGAACAGGAACACCGAATGATTTTGGGTAGAAGTTAGTTACATCCCGTCTGAAGTGCAAAATACGTCTGCTGACTTCTTGTCATTCTCGACAATCGCCAGGCATTGTCAGAGAACCGTCGATGAGCCGGGTAAAGATGGAGAAATAGAGCTTCTTGCCGTGGATTCCTAATCGATATTTGTTGACCACTTGATTCATTCTGTGCGTACGAGTGAGGATAGATATTGAGAATGAGGATAGCCAAACAGATTTTTATTCTTCTTTTATCACCTGAAATCGTTTTTATCCGTTGTAGGCGGTATGAAGGAGGGTCTGGTGAATGATGTGTTGGTACATGTATAGTAAGTCGTCAAAGAAGAGCTCGAATAACCTATGTAGGCCTATTTCTGAGCTAACAGAAGTTGAATCTAAGATATGAAATGGATCTAGGGCAGGGTGTCCGCGCTCCCTGGAAAACTCCTGGAAATAAAGCTGGAAATAAACGTAATAAAACACTAATTGCGAGTTGTTGAAGTCATACTTATGGTTGAAGTTTTTTCTATTTTTCATATCTCTACTTATTTGTTACAATTATAGCCTTCATTCTCATACAATGTTTTTGTTTTTAGAATATTACAGTGACTGGAGTCTCCTATCATAACGTATAGACCGAACTGCGTGGTATGATTACCTATGTTGTCGAATTTTTCATTTTTTTCTAGAAATATGATGTGGCCGTCTGATGCATATATTGGTATTTTTTATTAGGAATCACCTGCACCTTAAAAATTCAGCCAATTTCACGCCCTCTTTCAATTTTTTTTCGTCAATGATATTAATTTTATGGTATGCAGGCTCCTTAGCACAGAACTTTGGTAGATTTTTCCCAGAATTTTTCTTTTAAATTTGACGCGTGTATTTGAGTAAAATTTCTTTGTAGAAAGTCTGAACATTTTCGTTCAAATTTGCGCGGACACTCTGATCTAGGGCCTAATAATAAAAGAGTGGATACAACTAAATATCTTCAGTTTTTCAACAAAAATCGTCCTAAGAAATATTAGATAGAGAATAGAAAAAAACGTATTGTATGAATGTCAGTAGAGGAATACAATACAGAATAGAAAATGTTATGTTCTAAAGATATCATCTGAATATACTCACTTGCGCGATATTTTGTTCGGGTAGCAGTTATCATAAGCTTGCAGCAATAACGATGGATTGACGAGAGTTATGCTTAGCACAGCCAAAGTCGAGGTGTAGTGTATGATTGAATGCACAGCAAACAATAATATCGGTGAGAGATATCGTTAGAGGAGGACTGTTTCCATCGGTTACTGTTGTGTGATCCAGCTTCTGTTCTGTGGTGATTCACACATTGACTTCTGCGGATTAGTTTTGACTTCATTTTCATGGAAGTTGGAACGCGGAATGGAATAAATTGTTTCATAGTATGTCATAAAAAACAAGAATCTAATCCTAGGGTGCGCCTAGTGACCCACATATGGCGATGTGTTTTTCTCTACGGCCTTCGAATAAATATTTATATCTTATAACTAATGTGGTAATTTATAAGTGAATATTGGTCTACTAAAAGCAAACAAATATTGAACTGAAGTTTCTAATCTTTATATAAAATTCACCTGAGAAATATTGCAGGATGCACAGATTCTACTTCGCGTGAAGAGCATTTGCAAACTTCATCTTGCAATCCTATCAGGACGAATCAGGAATGAAATGATATCTATATAGACACAGCATCACCGACCGGCGTGGGAGATCGTTAGACACAGCATCACCGACCGGCGTGGGAGATCGTTAGACACAGCATCAACGACCAGCGTGGGAGATCGTTAGACACAGCATCACTGACCGGCGTGGGAGATCGTTAGACACAGCATCACTGACCGGCGTGGGAGATCGTTAGACACAGCATCACCGACCGGCGTGGGAGATCGTTAGACACAGCATCAGCGACCGGCGTGGGAGATCGTTAGACACAACATCACTGACCGGCGTGGGAGATCGTTAGACACAGCATCACCGACCGGCGTGGGAGATCGTTAGACACAGCATCACCGATAGTCGTGGGAGATCGTTAGACACAGCATCACTGACCGGCGTGGGAGATCGTTAGACACAGCATCACTGACCAGCGTGGGAGATCGTTAGACACAGCATCACCGAGCGGCGTGGGAGATCGTTAGACACAGCATCACTGACCGGCGTGGGAGATCGTTAGACACAGCATCAGCGACCGCCGTGGGAGATCGTTAGACACAGCATCAGCGACCGGCGTGGGAGATCGTTAGACACAACATCACCGACCGGCGTGGGAGATCGTTAGACACAGCATCACTGACCAGCGTGGGAGATCGTTAGACACAGCATCACCGAGCGGCGTGGGAGATCGTTAGACACAGCATCACTGACCGGCGTGGGAGATCGTTAGACACAGCATCACTGACCGGCGTGGGAGATCGTTAGACACAGCATCACCGACCGGCGTGGGAGATCGTTAGACACAGCATCACTGACCAGCGTGGGAGATCGTTAGACACAGCATCACCGAGCGGCGTGGGAGATCGTTAGACACAGCATCACTGACCGGCGTGGGAGATCGTTAGACACAGCATCACTGACCGGCGTGGGAGATCGTTAGACACAGCATCAGCGACCGGCGTGGGAGATCGTTAGACACAGCATCACCGACCGGCGTGGGAGATCGTTAGACACAGCATCACTGACCGGCGTGGGAGATCGTTAGACACAGCATCACTGACCGGCGTGGGAGATCGTTAGACACAGCATCACTGACCGGCGTGGGAGATCGTTAGACACAGCATCACTGAACGGCGTGGGAGATCGTTAGACATAGCATCACCGACCGGCGTGGGAGATCGTTAGACACAGCATCACCGACCGGCGTGGGAGATCGTTAGACACAGCATCACTGACCGGCGTGGGAGATCGTTAGACACAGCATCAGCGACCGGCGTGGGAGATCGTTAGACACAGCATCACCGACCGGCGTGGGAGATCGTTAGACACAGCATCACCGACCGCCGTGGAGATCGTTAGACACAGCATCACGGACAGTCGTGGGAGATCGTTAGACACAGCATCACCGACCGGCGTGGGAGATCGTTAGACACAGCATCACTGACCGGCGTGGGAGATCGTTAGACACAGCATCACCGATAGTCGTGGGAGATCGTTAGACACAGCATCACTGACCGGCGTGGGAGATCGTTAGACACAGCATCAGCGACCTGCGTGGGAGATCGTTAGACACAGCATCACTGACCGGCGTGGGAGATCGTTAGACACAGCATCAGCGACCGGCGTGGGAGATCGTTAGACACAGCATCACTGACCAGCGTGGGAGATCGTTAGACACAACATCATCGACCGGCGTGGGAGATCGTTAGACACAGCATCATCGACCGGCGTGGGAGATCGTTAGACACAGCATCACCGACCGGCGTGGGAGATCGTTAGACACAGCATCACTGACCGGCGTGGGAGATCGTTAGACACAGCATCAGCGACCGGCGTGGGAGATCGTTAGACACAACATCACCGACCGGCGTGGGAGATCGTTAGACACAGCATCAGCGACCGGCGTGGGAGATCGTTAGACACAGCATCAGCGACCGGCGTGGGAGATCGTTAGACACAGCATCAGCGACCGGCGTGGGAGATCGTTAGACACAGCATCACCGACCGGCGTGGGAGATCGTTAGACACAGCATCACTGACCGGCGTGGGAGATCGTTAGACACAGCATCAGCGACCGGCGTGGGAGATCGTTAGACACAGCATCATCGACCGGCGTGGGAGATCGTTAGACACAGCATCAGCGACCGGCGTGGGAGATCGTTAGACACAACATCACCGACCGGCGTGGGAGATCGTTAGACACAGCATCAGCGACCGGCGTGGGAGATCGTTAGACACAGCATCACTGACCGGCGTGGGAGATCGTTAGACACAGCATCAGCGACCGGCGTGGGAGATCGTTAGACACAGCATCACTGACCGGCGTGGGAGATCGTTAGACACAGCATCACTGACCGGCGTGGGAGATCGTTAGACACAACATCACCGACCGGCGTGGGAGATCGTTAGACACAGCATCAGCGACCGGCGTGGGAGATCGTTAGACACAACATCACTGACCGGCGTGGGAGATCGTTAGACACAGCATCGCTGACCGCTGTAGTTGCACTTTATATTATAATAGTTTCCAGAGAAGACAACAGTAAATTGATGCCCCTGAGTGCTACTCATTAATACACGAATGCAGTATTACGAGGTGGATGGTTCATAGCTTCATGGATTACGTACATGACATTTTGCCGTTTTCCATGATGGTTGATAGATGAGTTCAATGAAAGGAGGGAACTCATTCATTCCTCGATGCTCAAAGAGTGAGCTTGACAAGAGGTCAACTGTTGGATAATCTATCAAAGGTTCTTCTGGTCTTGCTGTCCGACTTTCAGAGCAAAGTCAATGAATAAGAGCTAGAACAAAGCCGAGGATATTCTTTGGCATTGACTTGAATTCTTTGTTCTGTTGCATTCACTTTTTCACTGGCAGAAAGCCGCTTTGTATGTATTATATTATCATTTCCAGTATTACTTATACTCAGTATTAGTAGTAGTAGCTGAAGTTTGCATTAAAGATTTTAAGATGTCATTCGCGGTCACAACGCTTTGCATTGGATTTCTTGCTTTCATTCTATTTGCGCCTCATATAGTCTGGGAGCTAGCGTGAAGTTGTGCAGGGAACGAGGTAGTACATAAAACTTTCACATATCATAGTACACCTCTAACCTACTGCAAAACTTCGCGTCTGCCGGATCAGATCATTGCTTTTCAGAAATAGAGAGGATAACACAATCCTATGTATTTCCAGTGGTAAAATTGTGACATTTAAGGTGTTGACTCCATTTTTTCGAATTTTTGCTCATAAAAGTTACACAGATTGCTATTTTGTTGAACTGGTTATTATAGAAATCATCTACAGATCATGATCTTTCAAATAAGTTATTATTCAGTGACAGAGGATGAAGTAAAGTGTACAAACAGACACTTTTCGTTGGTGTAACTGCAAATTTTAACATAGAAATTTCAGGAAAATTGTTGATATACTTTAACGAAAAGTGTCTGTTTGTACACTTTACTTCATCCTCTGTCACTGAATGATAACTCATTTGAAAGATCATGATCTGTAGATGATTTCTATAATAACCAGTTCAACAAAATACCAATTTGTGTAACTTTTATGAGCAAAAATTCGAAAAACTGCAGTCAACACCTTAAATGTCACAATTTTACCACTGGAAATACATAGGATTGTGTTATCCTCTCTATTTCTGAAAAGCAAATGATCTGATCCGGCAGACGCGAAGTTTTGCAGTAGGTTAGAGGTGTACTATGCTATGTGAAAGTTTTATGTACTACCTCGTTCCCTGCACAACTTCACGCTAGCTCCCGGACTAATTTTTTGGGAAGAAGTAGTTAGAGATCAATCACACGGCATCTTGCAACTCGCTTCTTATAAATAGCACTACTAACAGTTGATTCAGTAGATTTAGAAACTGGAGATTGTTGCTTTTCAATAGTCCAGCTGCGTATGTGTAGCGACGATAAATGATGCTAAATTCCGATTCACTGCGATCTTGTCAAACGGTGGAAAATAACCTGCCTTCTCTCGCTTACCAATGTCTATGTCATGATTTCTGTCTCCCATAGTCAGCTCCATGCTCCCAGAGCTGACCATGTTGGAAAGGGTTGCCGGTTGTACTGATCTGGAGTTTTTCCAACCGGTAGACCGGCACCGTTTGAAAAGTCGAATAGTTATGTACGCAACACGTGCAAAGTATCCATCTTTATTGCACTTTTCGAGATGAACATGTCTATGCAGAAGCCGGAAGGACGAAGACAGAGTTTGTTGATTGGGAATGATGCAACTAAGATGGATATCTTTGCACTAGTGGCGTAAGTACCTTTATATTGTCATTGGTTTCTGTCGATAGCTATGACTAGTTCTAAGCTGATATCTCCAGATAATGCATGATTTTGTAGGGATTTCCATGTCCATAGGTTAATAAGTTCTACGAAGCAG
The DNA here is from genome assembly GCA_907163375.1 of Prostheceraeus crozeri. Lineage (NCBI taxonomy): Eukaryota > Metazoa > Platyhelminthes > Polycladida > Euryleptidae > Prostheceraeus > Prostheceraeus crozeri. The sequence goes on from CAJQUW010010754.1 coordinate 193,192, forward strand.
GTAATTGTTTTCCTGGTTGGAAATTATTAACCTGATGCAGACTTCTATGGAAAAGTCATGGATTATGACAGATAATGCATAGATTTCTTCGCTCATTATTTGTCATAATAACCTCAAATCTATGCATTATCTATTACATAATACATACTTGGTGCGGTTATACCAGTTAATAAGTAGTGAATTTAAATTCGTAGGAGTATTATATAATTCTATAATTGCGGTTAATAAGTAGTTTGAGATATCGAAGTACTCCTATGAGATCATGACTGATTTTAGTAAAATCAGATATCAATGTTAGTCACCACTAAAAGCTATGAAATCGCAACCACAATAATGGAATACTTGAAAAATACTGAAAACTTTACAAACTTCATATACTCGCAAAAATACGAAAGCACAGAAAACACTATTTTGTGCTTTGATAAAAATGCACGATACAACCTGCATTGAAGTTGAACATGTTTGACGCTGTCGATATGAGTTCTTTTTTTGTTTTGTTACATAACGGGCCGTCATCCTTCGCCTACTGAAATTACCAGGTCGCAATGTAACTACATTAGTCAGGACATATCGTATTAACTGTGGAAAAGTAACAGTTCATGATACAGTTATGAAGTTCACAGTAACCGGATGTGATGTGATTCAATTTCTCATTCCATTTCTTTTCTGTACACATCTTCGTATTAGCTAGTAATTCATTATCAGTTATTTTGGCAACTTCTTTGTTCCAGTAGGTCGGGATTCAGTTGTCCATTCGGGATCAATATGCTTCAACAGTTAATTTTGACTGTGCTCAGTCTTTAAATTTTGGTGACAACACTTTCTCTAAAACTACAGAAGACATTTCGAGTGTGATGTCACGGTTCTTGACTTTTGTGATGGACTTCTTGTCAATGAGTAGATTATTAAAGTTCCAATTGATGCCATCTTGAATCTTGGCACGGATGATGTTTAATTCTAATGCCGATTAACAAAGAAATCGCATCGAATAGGCTCTGTATTATATAAGCAATTACTGATTAGGATGCTGGCACTAACTGCATGTGGAAATGCAGAATACAATTAGCAGAAAATATAATGCAGCTTTATCTTTGTACTATTTCCATAGGTTCAGATTCAATCCACATTTTGAGGTTATTCCTCATAATCCGTTGAAAAATCTCCTGTAGAAGAAAACATTTTATCTCATATTCAAGAGTTTCTACAGACCATATTCGTCTTCGTTCCAAATCATATTGTCATGCTGTACTATTATAATCATTGTTCAGACTATCTATGGTACTATTTGCTAATAAGCGGTCAACAATGATGAAAAAAGCGGTCATGAAATGAATATCATAGATTTATCAATTGAACCTCTATGAAACTTTACCGATAATTCTGATACATCCATGGACGCCTAGATATATGAAGCACACATAAGCTAGATATATTGTCTTAATTGGCGCAGAATAAAATGAAATGAAATCAAATATGGTGCTTCATATATCTAGGCGTCCATGATACATCACACTGGGCATAGTTCTGTATAGTGCCATAGATAACCTGAACAATGTAATTATATATGCCTATTTACGCGACCTCCAGTTGGATCATTGCTGACCTCTAAATAGGCATATAAATATAACATTGTCTACAATAGCCATTTCAGGCAATTATTTGACACATATTTTATTGGTCTTTATGAACATCTAAATGAAAATTATTTTGAGGCCGCCGGTTTTGCATTCTTATTTCTAAGCAGACATTAGTAGTCCAAATTGTTCTTCCTGGAATTGGAATGCACCATTTCATGCCCGCCAACTTCCCTTAGCATTTCATTAGTGCTCTGCCTGAATATTTGAATATTCGCTCGTTGGACCTCTGTTTTCGAATGTTCGAATGATAATTTTGACATTCATATATTCGAGATAAGTGTATGTATTGCTTTTGTTTACTTTGAATGAATTATAATCCAAATATGTGAATTTAAAAATGAATTTTGCGATTTTGAGAAATTACTTGCAAGCCAGCGTTTGACCTATACATGAAAGAAGCTCCTGTTCCTCTAGCAGAAAACATATGGTGGTAAATCAAAGAGAGTCAGCATCCGGAAGTTGTGAGACTTGCTAAGTTTCATTTGGGAATGCCAGTTACCAGTGTTACGTCGGAATAGCATTGTCAACGGCTGGTTTGATAGTTTCTCGTCGTACGAACGCTCTTAAACCGCAGACTGTGAGGATCCTGCACAATATATTCAAATGTTATTTCGTCATCATTTCCGAATATTCGAATTTGCTGATTTTTTTCGAATGTCGGAGCACTAATTTCCTCACAACAGACAGCCATGAGCCGTTATCCGTCATTCCAACTTGAGAATCCATCAATGAGTGAATTGGCCGATGGACATTTCGCATATTTTTAGATGGAAATCCGAAATTTAAATAGATTCAACATTCACAGACTTTCAAGCTTTTCATGAATTGCCATCTAATGAGACAGCGAAGCATAGAGTAGGGATATATAGGTAGAGTAACGACTCAAAAAAGTATCTGTATACAGTGAACATTTTTATATCAAACGATTCAGTTTCTTGCGGAGATTGCTTTCCCGTGGTCCAAATAATTATTTAAGCACTTTTGAAAAAAGTCAAAATTCTGCCTGTTTATATACTACCGAGATGACTCTCCTACACAAGTAGTATGAAACATGTTGGATAGCAAAAGGAATTAATATTTGCTAATAAGCATCCTAACTAAGCGGAAATTAAGCTGATTATCAAGGGAATTTCATGAGCCGCATTATAATGAAAGTCCTCATGAAAAGTCGCGATTTTATTCATGCTTTCTCGGCTGAAATTTCTAGTTTTTAATTCAGTTTTCACTGGCATGATTTTTTGATTCACTAGCTTCATGTTTCATTTTCTGAATCTGAATAGTGATGTGGAACCATTTGCATCTTTCAAAGTTAAATGAAGTCATTGTCCTTGATTATGTGATTTTGCGTGGCAGGTTGTAGCTGTGAAATGATCACTCTTAAGAAGATACTCTTGAGGTTGAGCATGAAAGGAACCCACCGAATTGCTAATTTAACAAACATTAAATCTCCAAGTCTGTCATGACACGGAGAATCTGTAAAATACCATCATGTCTTCTGCATTACAATCATGATCACTCTCTTCCGTGACAATGTCTTCAAAACTGCAAAAGTTTGCAGATCTCACATTTGGTGACAATTCCACCCGTATCTCCCTTGAGCTCATTTAATAAAATCGAAAGTTTATACACATTGGGGATTTAATAAATGCGGAGTTACCACTCTACCTAAATATATCTACTCTATGGAATTTTCCACGATGTAAGCAAAAATATAGCTCTCCCTCAATTTAGACGATTTTTTTATTTCTTAAAAATAAATAAAGTTCCCCGACGCGTTTCGTCATGGTGGACAGTATCACTCCCTTCATACTGTCCACCGTGACGAAACGCGTCGGGGAACTTCATTTCGTCTAAATTGAGGGAGAGCTATATTTTTGCTTACATCGTGGAAAATTGAATAATGAACCTCCCGTATAAGACAACAAAAGATCTGGTTACTCTATGGAGCAAACTTTCATAGACGCTAATAAAAGTCAATCAGATACGTGTAGTTCTCCCTCTCCATTATCTGATACCAACAATAATTCAGATTTGAGCACTACACTAGCATTGTATCATGGAGTTAGCGAACAGAAATATCCGACAGCTTCGTCTGCCCTTGAAATCCATGATACAATACTGGAGTAAGAAGCAACAAGCATCGCGCTGTGAATTATCAATGGAATATTTGACTGAACTGACTACCGGTGCATTTCATCGGTGATCACGATGGACGTGAATTCAGTAGCCTACAGATGAATGTCTTCACTTTCTAATATTCTCTCATCACGTTTTCAGGGACCATTAAGTAAAGTGATTCAAACAAGACGACTTTCAGAGCAGGAGGCTTCGAAGTACACTCGCCAGATCTTGGAGGGTCTGGTGTATCTTCATGACAAGAATATCATTCACCGGGATATAAAGGATGACAACATCTTACTCGATGAACATGGGAACGCCAAACTCGCCGATTTCGGCGTCGCCCGCTCGCTGGATCCTACGTCTGAGGCAGCGGAGACGAGAAACGTCGGAACGTTGGGCTTTATGGCTCCAGAACTGGTAGAAAGCGGAAGTGGTTACACATCTAAAGCAGATGTTTGGAGCTTGGGCTGCACAGTCCATCGAATGATTACTGGTGAGTTGTATCTTGAAAGTCATTGGTGTAGTACATTCTTCTTCAGTTCTTTCAAGTCGATGCCACGGAACTTGAGAGTGAGAGTGATATCTGAAGACCCATTATCCTGTACAATGGATCCAAGTGAATAATAAATGAATAAATCATAATTCGGTCTGTTGTTGCCTCGCTTTGTAGAATTCCATTCTTAATGACAAAGCCTTTGAAATGCCCTTCGAACCGGTCGACAAATTCAGGATGTAGTCTCTGACCCATACCATGTCTGCCGACCTATAACAATGATTCCAGCCAATCAATTTCAACCGAATTCCGTTGGTTAACTTCAGATAATGGATATTTATCTTCTAATGATGCTTTGCCTGAAAATAACCAACGGATGTTGGTTGAAATTAATCGTCCTGTTTAGTCAATCTTAATCAATCGTAAAATCAAATGTCTTTCCATTCAGACTGATCACTTTTTCCAACTTGAAGTTTTCTAGCTTGTGTTACACCACTCTTACATATAAGAGAGTGTTGAAGATGCAGTCATTGAAGTTGAAAACATGACAACTTCATTCTGGATCTATGAAAGTGGCCAATAACCAACCAAAGATTCTTTCGAACATTCTTTGTTGTCATTATTGCTATGACTTTAGCTGATAAATCTTCTGCTCTTCTCTATATTTCTCGCAAAATTCTGCTTTTTGTCAAGTCCGCTTCCATTATTTCGGGAAATGCAACAGAGTTCTTGCAGAGATGATCTCGGTGACCTTTATGTTCGGTGTGATGCTTCCATAAAGTGACCTTTATGTTCGGTGTGATGCTTCCATAAAGTGACCTTTATGTTCGGTGTGATGCTTCCATAAAGTGACCTTTATGTTCGGTGTGATGCTTCCATAAAGTGACCTTTATGTTCGGTGTGATGCTTCCATAAAGTGACCTTTATGTTCGGTGTGATGCTTCCATAAAGTGACCTTTATGTTCGGTGTGATGCTTCCATAAAGTGACCTTTATGTTCGGTGTGATGCTTCCATAAAGTGACCTTTATGTTCGGTGTGATGCTTCCATAAAGTGACCTTTATGTTCGGTGTGATGCTTCCATAAAGTGACCTTTATGTTCGGTGTGATGCTTCCATAAAGTGACCTTTATGTTCGGTGTGATGCTTCCATAAAGTGACCTTTATGTTCGGTGTGATGCTTCCATAAAGTGACCTTTATGTTCGGTGTGATGCTTCCATAAAGTGACCTTTATGTTCGGTGTGAATGCTTCCATACAGTGACCTTTATGTTCTGTGTGATGCTTCCATAAAGTGACCTTTATGTTCGGTGTGATGCTTCCATAAAGTGACCTTTATGTTCGGTGTGATGCTTCCATAAAGTGACCTTTATGTTCGGTGTGATGCTTCCATAAAGTGACCTTTATGTTCGATGTGATGCTTCCATAAAGTGACCTTTATGTTCGGTGTGATGCTTCCATAAAGTGACCTTTATGTTCGGTGTGATGCTTCCATAAAGTGACCTTTATGTTCGGTGTGATGCTTCCATAAAGTGACCTTTATGTTCGGTGTGATGCCTCCATAAAGTGACCTTTATGTTCGATGTGATGCTTCCATAAAGTGACCTTTATGTTCGGTGTGATGCTTCCATAAAGTGACCTTTATGTTCGGTGTGATGCTTCCATAAAGTGACCTTTATGTTCGGTGTGATGCTTCCATAAAGTGACCTTTATGTTCGGTGTGATGCTTCCATAAAGTGACCTTTATGTTCGGTGTGATGCTTCCATAAAGTGACCTTTATGTTCGGTGTGATGCTTCCATAAAGTGACCTTTATGTTCGGTGTGATGCTTCCATAAAGTGACCTTTATGTTCGATGTGATGCTTCCATAAAGTGACCTTTATGTTCGGTGTGATGCTTCCATAAAGTGACCTTTATGTTCGTGTGATGCTTCCATATAGTGACCTTTATGTTCGGTGTGATGCTTCCATAAAGTGACCTTTATGTTCGATGTGATGCTTCCATAAAGTGACCTTTATGTTCGGTGTGATGCTTCCATAAAGTGACCTTTATGTTCGGTCGGTGTGATGCTTCCATAAAGTGACCTTTATGTTCGGTGTGATGCTTCCATAAAGTGACCTTTATGTTCGGTGTAATGCTTCCATAAAGTGACCTTTATGTTCGGTGTGATGCTTCCATAAAGTGACCTTTATGTTCGGTCGGTGTGATGCTTCCATAAAGTGACCTTTATGTTCGGTGTAATGCTTCCATAAAGTGACCTTTATGTTCGGTCGGTGTGATGCTTCCATAAAGTGACCTTTATGTTCGGTGTGATGCTTCCATAAAGTGACCTTTATGTTCGGTGTGATACTTCCATAAAGTGACCTTTATGTTCGGTGTGATGCTTCCATAAAGTGACCTTTATGTTCGGTGTGATGCTTCCATAAAGTGACCTTTATGTTCGGTGTGATGCTTCCATAAAGTGACCTTTATGTTCGGTGTGATGCTTCCATAAAGTGACCTTTATGTTCGGTGTGATGCTTCCATAAAGTGACCTTTATGTTCGGTGTGATGCTTCCATAAAGTGACCTTTATGTTCGGTGTGATGCTTCCATAAAGTGACCTTTATGTTCGGTGTGATGCTTCCATAAAGTGACCTTTATGTTCGGTGTGATGCTTCCATAAAGTGACCTTTATGTTCGGTGTGATGCTTCCATAAAGTGACCTTTATGTTCGGTGTGATGCTTCCATAAAGTGACCTTTATGTTCGGTGTGATGCTTCCATAAAGTGACCTTTATGTTCGGTGTGATGCTTCCATAAAGTGACCTTTATGTTCGGTGTGATGCTTCCATAAAGTGACCTTTATGTTCGGTGTGATGCTTCCATAAAGTGACCTTTATGTTCGGTGTGATGCTTCCATAAAGTGACCTTTATGTTCGGTGTGATGCTTCCATAAAGTGACCTTTATGTTCGGTGTGATGCTTCCATAAAGTGACCTTTATGTTCGGTGTGATGCTTCCATAAAGTGACCTTTATGTTCGGTGTGATGCTTCCATAAAGTGACCTTTATGTTCGATGTGATGCTTCCATAAAGTGACCTTTATGTTCGGTGTGATGCTTCCATAAAGTGACCTTTATGTTCGGTGTGATGCTTCCATAAAGTGACCTTTATGTTCGGTGTGATGCTTCCATAAAGTGACCTTTATGTTCGGTGTGATGCCTCCATAAAGTGACCTTTATGTTCGATGTGATGCTTCCATAAAGTGACCTTTATGTTCGGGTGTGATGCTTCCATAAAGTGACCTTTATGTTCGGTGTGATGCTTCCATAAAGTGACCTTTATGTTCGGTGTGATGCTTCCATAAAGTGACCTTTATGTTCGGTGTGATGCTTCCATAAAGTGACCTTTATGTTCGGTGTGATGCTTCCATAAAGTGACCTTTATGTTCGGTGTGATGCTTCCATAAAGTGACCTTTATGTTCGGTGTGATGCTTCCATAAAGTGACCTTTATGTTCGATGTGATGCTTCCATAAAGTGACCTTTATGTTCGGTGTGATGCTTCCATAAAGTGACCTTTATGTTCGGTGTGATGCTTCCATAAAGTGACCTTTATGTTCGGTGTGATGCTTCCATAAAGTGACCTTTATGTTCGATGTGATGCTTCCATAAAGTGACCTTTATGTTCGGTGTGATGCTTCCATAAAGTGACCTTTATGTTCGGTCGGTGTGATGCTTCCATAAAGTGACCTTTATGTTCGGTGTGATGCTTCCATAAAGTGACCTTTATGTTCGGTGTAATGCTTCCATAAAGTGACCTTTATGTTCGGTGTGATGCTTCCATAAAGTGACCTTTATGTTCGGTCGGTGTGATGCTTCCATAAAGTGACCTTTATGTTCGGTGTAATGCTTCCATAAAGTGACCTTTATGTTCGGTCGGTGTGATGCTTCCATAAAGTGACCTTTATGTTCGGTGTGATGCTTCCATAAAGTGACCTTTATGTTCGGTGTGATACTTCCATAAAGTGACCTTTATGTTCGGTGTGATGCTTCCATAAAGTGACCTTTATGTTCGGTGTGATGCTTCCATAAAGTGACCTTTATGTTCGGTTTGTGATGTGATGCTTCCATAAAGTGACCTTTATGTTCGGTGTGATGCTTCCATAAAGTGACCTTTATGTTCGGTGTGATGCTTCCATAAAGTGACCTTTATGTTCGGTGTGATGCTTCCATAAAGTGACCTTTATGTTCGGTGTGATGCTTCCATAAAGTGACCTTTATGTTCGGTGTGATGCTTCCATAAAGTGACCTTTATGTTCGGTGTGATGCTTCCATAAAGTGACCTTTATGTTCGGTGTGATGCTTCCATAAAGTGACCTTTATGTTCGGTGTGATGCTTCCATAAAGTGACCTTTATGTTCGGTGTGATGCTTCCATAAAGTGACCTTTATGTTCGGTGTGATGCTTCCATAAAGTGACCTTTATGTTCGGTGTGATGCTTCCATAAAGTGACCTTTATGTTCGGTGTGATGCTTCCATAAAGTGACCTTTATGTTCGGTGTGATGCTTCCATAAAGTGACCTTTATGTTCGTGTGATGCTTCCATAAAGTGACCTTTATGTTCGGTGTGATGCTTCCATAAAGTGACCTTTATGTTCGGTGTGATGCTTCCATAAAGTGACCTTTATGTTCGGTGTGATGCCTCCATAAAGTGACCTTTATGTTCGATGTGATGCTTCCATAAAGTGACCTTTATGTTCGGTGTGATGCTTCCATAAAGTGACCTTTATGTTCGGTGTGATGCTTCCATAAAGTGACCTTTATGTTCGGTGTGATGCTTCCATAAAGTGACCTTTATGTTCGGTGTGATGCTTCCATAAAGTGACCTTTATGTTCGGTGTGATGCTTCCATAAAGTGACCTTTATGTTCGGTGTGATGCTTCCATAAAGTGACCTTTATGTTCGGTGTGATGCTTCCATAAAGTGACCTTTATGTTCGGTGTGATGCTTCCATAAAGTGACCTTTATGTTCGATGTGATGCTTCCATAAAGTGACCTTTATGTTCGGTGTGATGCTTCCATAAAGTGACCTTTATGTTCGGTGTGATGCTTCCATAAAGTGACCTTTATGTTCGGTGTGATGCTTCCATAAAGTGACCTTTATGTTCGATGTGATGCTTCCATAAAGTGACCTTTATGTTCGGTGTGATGCTTCCATAAAGTGACCTTTATGTTCGGTCGGTGTGATGCTTCCATAAAGTGACCTTTATGTTCGGTGTGATGCTTCCATAAAGTGACCTTTATGTTCGGTGTAATGCTTCCATAAAGTGACCTTTATGTTCGGTGTGATGCTTCCATAAAGTGACCTTTATGTTCGGTCGGTGTGATGCTTCCATAAAGTGACCTTTATGTTCGGTGTGATGCTTCCATAAAGTGACCTTTATGTTCGGTGTGATACTTCCATAAAGTGACCTTTATGTTCGGTGTGATGCTTCCATAAAGTGACCTTTATCTTCGGTATGATGCTTCCATAAAGTGACCTTTATGTTCGGTGTGATGCTTCCATAAAGTGACCTTTATGTTCGGTGTGATGCTTCCATAAAGTGACATTTATGTTCGGTGTGATGCTTCCATAAAGTGACTTATATGTTCGGTGTGATGCTTCCATAAAGTGACCTTTATGTTCGGTGTGATGCTTCCATAAAGTGACCTTTATGTTCGATGTGATGCTTCCATAAAGTGACCTTTATGTTCGGTGTGATGCTTCCATAAAGTGACCTTTATGTTCGGTGTGATGCTTCCATAAAGTGACCTTTATGTTCGGTGTGATGCTTCCATAAAGTGACCTTTATGTTCGGTGTGATGCTTCCATAAAGTGACCTTTATGTTCGGTGTGATGCTTCCATAAAGTGACCTTTATGTTCGGTGTGATGCTTCCATAAAGTGACCTTTATGTTCGGTGTGATGCTTCCATAAAGTGACCTTTATGTTCGGTGTGATGCTTCCATAAAGTGACCTTTATGTTCGGTGTGATGCTTCCATAAAGTGACCTTTATGTTCGGTGTGATGCTTCCATAAAGTGACCTTTATGTTCGGTGTGATGCTTCCATAAAGTGACCTTTATGTTCGGTGTGATGCTTCCATAAAGTGACCTTTATGTTCGGTGTGATGCTTCCATAAAGTGACCTTTATGTTCGGTGTGATGCTTCCATAAAGTGACCTTTATGTTCGGTGTGATGCTTCCATAAAGTGACCTTTATGTTCGGTGTGATGCTTCCATAAAGTGACCTTTATGTTCGGTGTGATGCTTCCATAAAGTGACCTTTATGTTCGGTGTGATGCTTCCATAAAGTGACCTTTATGTTCGGTGTGATGCTTCCATAAAGTGACCTTTATGTTCGGTGTGATGCTTCCATAAAGTGACCTTTATGTTCGGTGTGATGCTTCCATAAAGTGACCTTTATCTTCGGTGTGATAACCATTATATCTTTAAAGAAGCAACCATCAACTTTTGTCTGATGAAGAGTGTGTTGATCATTCTTGGAGGTTATGGGTAAAATGCCGTTAATCAAACTTCGCTATCAGGGATATCTTTCAATTTGATGCCTATGTGTTCTCACTGTGAGCATTTCTAGCTTTGATAATTCGGTTTTTGTTTTATAAAGTGACTCTTTAACTTTTGCCATGTACACAATCAGTCATGGTTCACTGTTCTCACAGTTATTTTATTTATAGTAATCATGCACTTTTTCCGTAAATAACTATTATTGCACTCCTTTATTGAAATACATTAGTACATAGAAAGTTTATCATCCTCTAAAACAGCAAATTATACATGGAAATCTCAAGAAATAGCGTTGATATCTACATTTTCATAACAAATGGAGGTGGATATTTGACAGCTATGAAAGTCTGATGGTCATAGATTCCGACAATCCTGTGAAATATACCGGGTGTCCCAAAAAAGTAACGAAAACTAAGCGCCTATAACTTCGCCAATTTCCATTCGATTCAGCTGACTTTCTGTATACAAATGTAAAATGCCCAGAAGTTTTTGTCTGCTAAGTTTGAATATTGAGTGCTCTTACATAAAAATAGGAATCAGTTCAAATTCTGTATATTTCCACTGGTGAAGTTCAAGATATCGGACATATTGATATCCAATTTCCGTCCATCAATCGTGATCATAGCACGATATTAGCATGATAAAGCCATAGTCTATGATCAAGTAAACACGAATATCAAAGACTTCACATAGACTTCTTAATGTTAGTATCTGGATAGGCAACTTCTTGAGAATCACTGTTCAACTGCACATCTAAGGGTCTACATAAGAACGGGGACTGCATGAGTGAATTGACGTTCGATTCTAACAGCATGCATTGGACTGAAGACCGGCGAACTTTTTTAGCTTGATAGATCACGGTTGTGTGCAATTGGATGAAACTATGGAACAATATGCAAAAAATCCACTTATCTTGATTGCTGTGAAATGCATCACAATCAATTGCTACACATTCAAATGCGTTAGTCCATACAGATTATTTGTCGAGAGAAGATTAAGAACACAACAAAGAAGATTGAATATCTACGCCTAGTATCTAACAGTGCAAAATCTCAATATTCCCGCATGTTTTCTATCCACGATTTTCCTGCTACCATCGATTCAATGACCTTCTAGGTGAATTTTTGTTAGTCTTTGTTCCTGTACTAGTAGAAATGTGGTGATCGGATTGTATCAAGAATTTTGCAAAACGCTATCATTATTGGACCTGTGTTCATGTATCTTCTCTAGTGATATGAAAAAGTGACATCAAGACGGTGTCAAAAGGCGTTTTTGCATCGATGAAGATCACTGCAGAATTGGCAAAAAATCCAACCAGCTGCGAGTTCAACGCGGAAGAAAATATCCACAACAAAGAGGACAGTCTCAATCAGATGTCTCAGGCAAATCCTGCTCAGTTGAAGTGAACTATCGAATCGATTATTGTACGCCCCAAATTAAACATTTCCAATTTATTCTTCTTTTCAGCTCATCATCTCATTTTTCGCATTGGATTCACTTTTTCTCATTGCAGCACTTATATTTCTGAGTTCTGTAAAATCAAACCATCAAATGATGTTTGTCGCGACACGTACTTCTTCAAAAGTATCGCCAATCGTTCTGTAATATTTTCCATTTGCGTTTTTTACAGCTTCCAACTTCCATCCAGTAGTGGTGTCCGTGGCACAGTGGTTGCGTACTTGGCCTAGCGATCTCATGGTCCAGAGGTCGAACCCGGAAAGTGTCATTGGAAGTCGGCAGGAAGGGCATCCGGACTACAAAGCACCACAACGCTCCAAACAAAGTCTGACTTAAGTCAGCACCGTCCAAGGCCCCAGTAGGGGTAAAAAGTGACGTAAAATCCGTAAAAAAAAAGTGATTCTGGAGAAGTTGCCTATTCAGATACTAACATTAAGAAGTCTATGTGAAGTCTTTGATATTCGTGTTTGCTTGATCATAGACTATGGCTTTATCATGCTAAATAACGTGCTATGATCACGATTGATGGACGGGAATTCGATATCAATATGTCCGATATCTTGAACTTCACCATTGAAAATATACAGAATTTGAACTGACCCCTATTTTTCTGTAAGAGTACTCAATATTCAAACTTCAAACTTTGCAGACAAAAACTTATGGGGGTCATTCCACATCAAACGAAGGTTCTCTAATTTTCTTGAAATTAGCATATTTTCATCATTTGGGTCTATCTAGATGAAATCCGAAATATTTCGAAAAAATTCTATCGAGAAAGTCACTTGCGTGGCCTCCACTTATTCGAATTTTTCAATTTTTAGAGAATTTATGCAACATCATACACATCTTTGACGGCCTACATCACCGATCTCGCATCGAAGTTGAGAAAAATTCTTCTGGGACTGCTTAATTGATACCCAGTCATAGATGTACCAAGCGGAATTCACAACTTATTCGCTGCGAGAAAATTTCTGCGAGTCCTCAAAAAAAGCTAAATTTTCAGAAAATTTTTGAAAGAATCGAATTTTTGAACATTTTTTAAAAATGCAGAAGCAATTTTGCGGTCCCTTCTTCCGCAGGCGACTACAAATACATCCAAGTGATTGTAAAAAAATATCAAGAAAATCACCAGGGATCGGGAAAGTGGTTTTTGAATCTCAAATTATATGAACAATATTTAATTTTTGACATCTTTGACTCAGTCCTGACAATTTCTCGCAACAGCTGCGTCAATTCTGATAGGTTGAGCGTTTTACGCTTCACATGATCTATCAGAAACTGTAACCAGAAGTGTATGATTTTTCATTAACTCTCTAAAAACAGAAAAATTCGAATAAGTGAAGGCCACGCAACAAGTGACTTTCTCGATAGAATTTTTCCGAAATATTTCGGATTTCATCTAGATAGACCTAAATGATGAAAATATGTGAATTTGAAAAAAATCTGAGAACCTTCGCCACTCACTTTTTTCGAAATTTGAAGTTTTGATGTGGAATGACCCATAGGCATTTTACATTTGTATGCAGAAAGTCAGCTGCATCGAATGGAAATTGGCAAAGTTATAGGCGTTTAGTTTTCGTTACTTTTTGGGACACCCGGTATTGTTACTTATACAACTCGTGCAAAGATTTCTTTATTGTATTATTCTCGATCAACAAGCTCGTGCAGAGATATGTTGATCGCCAAAAATGCAATAAAAATGGATGCTTTGGATCCAATAAAAATGGATTGCATAAAACAACTGTTGTAGACAAATAACAGGCCTACAATTGGTAAACAACATGATGCGATTACTTACTATTTTTACTATTATTATGCGACAACTTACTTTATCTTTCAGGGAGGCATCCGCCAAGATACACCAGCAGAAGGAGAGAAAAGTATTGGGATCTTTTATGGAGAGGCTTGCCAAAGAACTCTTCAGATGCGCTTAAAGATTTCTTCAAAGTGACCATTTCTGTCGAAGAAAATGGACGATCAACGGCCGAAGACCTGCTCAAACATCCATTTTGTGATTTATCATGTCGAAAATAGAATATTCATGATTTTGTACATATCATAAAGAATAGAAATCCAGATTATTCACTTGATTGCTTTGTTTTCTGTATTCGAATTAAGCACTTGCTCGTGAACCACAATTACATGCATAGCGAGAGGACGTCATGTAGTCCAGAATTTGGAATTACTCAATCTTCAATGATGATTTAGCAAAGACAGCAACATCTGACGTGCAAGCATCTTTCTCTTCCTATAATTCAGCGATTTCTTGCTAGAGATATGAAATGGTGTTGATGAATTAATACCATTCAAACAAAACAAAATATGCAAAAGTGTGGTTATCACCTTGCAACGTTATAAGTTATCATTTTCACCTGACCAAGTTGAAAGAAGGCACGGAAAATCTGTGCATTTTCGTACAATCATCAGTTTTTAAAATCAGTTTTCTCAGCATGTGCACGGTACCTGTCAAAACTTCAATGTTCTAAAAATATTCTTTCGAAGAAGCCCGAAAACATGTTCAGGTGCATTCTACCTCTTTTTTACCGTTCGATCTTGCAACAAATGATTTGCAGATAGTAATGACAGTCTTTGGAGTTATACCTGAAAATGATCTGAGAATCTCCGTAAAGGTAAAGGGGTAAATCCAATTTATTCCACAACATTTGACGAAAATGTGTCTTTGATTTGTAAAATCCATATTTCTGAACCGATTTCAATAGTTTTTTTTTAATCGAACCGTAAAGATCTCATCTATTATGGCATGGTTTTTAAAAAGTCACAAAGCCAAGACCTTCTTCACTAGTTGCCGTTTTTTGCCCAAAAAAGACCAAAAAGGCATGTCCAAAGTTGCAGTACTCTCACTTCAACACGGATTTTCGATTAGATACATTCAAATACACCCACTAATATTTATATCATCTGAAAGAAGAAGATCAGCTCTTTAAGACAGTCTAATTTTAAATGCTATAATCAATATTAATCATTGAATTTTTACTGGGTTTCCATTGTCCAATGAAATAAATGTCCTCTGACCGAGACGTTTTCTGTCCTCTGACCGAGGTACCTTTTCTCGAAGAATATTGATTCTTCCATTAAACGTTTTGCACCAAACGAATCCTCTAAGTGTGCTAGTTTATAAATCCGTAAAGAAAATTCAGTTTGATGCCGTTACAAGTGAGCAATATTGATTTCAAAATATTTTTATCCGTTTTTTTGACCAGAGAATTCGAATATTCCCAAAAATTTCATATGGATGCTGAAACCAGAAATTTTGTCAGGAATCGATGAAATTTCACAACATAGGAGGGATCCATGCTCTTAACATCTATGCAAAAGAAATTTTTTATTTATTTCAATTAACCCTCTCAAAATCTCCAAAAACCGCGAAAATGTCCTTTGACCGAGACCCTAAAAAATCTCGGTCAGAGGACAACGTTGAAATTGAAGATCTCGGTCAGAGTACAAGGGTCTCGGTCTAAAGACATGATAATGCATGCAATTGCATTTAGATCACTTCGTTTTACGCGTTCAATTATTCGTCCTAAGTTCCCGCAGTCTCATGAACCCAAATGCTGAAACCGAAGAGTTTCCTGTTCGACATCAATTTGTCCTCTGACCGAGACCATAAAAATCTCGGTCAGAGGACAAGGTAGGTCAGTAGTATATAGTGTGACATCCGGCGCGACGCTTCGCTTCGCTTTGCTTCGCTTCGCTTGCGCCGGATGTCACACTTTTGCGGGTTTTTCAAAAAAATCAAAATTTCAAAAATTTCAAAATTTAGGTAGACTTCAAATTTCACGTGGCCGAAGGGCGAAAATTTAAGCGTTTTTAAAAATACCCAATTTTCAAATTTTTCAAAATCTCAAAATTAGAGAATTACAATTTTCACCCTTAAAATCATGACCGTTCCAGGACACCGAAAAAATCAGAAAAGTTAAGAATCTCAAATTTGAGAATTACAATTTTTACTCCCAAAATCATGACCGTTCCAGGACACCGAAAATCATAAAAGTTAAGATTTTCAAATTCATGAATTTTATCCATCTTTCAGGTTTTCAAAATATATCATGTGACTAAAAATATTTCTTTAAAAATGGAAGAAACAAAAGTGGATGAAACAAAAGTGGAAGGAACCTCAAGAATATATCCTTCGTTATCATATGAACGTAGTTTACTTTAATCTACTTAAATGGACATTGAAAAGATTAACATTGAAAAAATGAACAAAGAAAAACACAAAGATAGAGTACGCTATATGAAAGATAAAGAATCTCAATTATTATTAAGATTAGAGCATTATAAAAAATTAAGAAAGAGATGGACTAAAGTTAAGAATGTAACACAAGGAATTGGCATATTCTTAACAATAAGTTTAGGTGCTTTAACAATTGTTATATCTTCAGGTGTTTTTGTAATTCCAGTAGTTGCTACAGCTTTAACAGGTACGGGTGTTTTTGCAACTTCACTTGTTACAATGTTAGATAAATCTTTAATAACTAAGAAACGAAAATCATTAAAAACTAAGCATTTACATATTAAAGAAGTCTATGATAAACAACATTACTACTTTCAAAGAGTATGTGATGATAATGTTATTACGTTAGATGAGATTGAAAAATTTGATCAAATAGCTAATGAAGTAAATCAAACCTTTCAATTACAGTCCGAAAAAGTTGATGATAAGAATAGACAGGATGGCAAAATTTCTAGTGATGTAAAACTTTTACTGGTGGTAAAATTTCTAATGAAGAAAATGACAAAATTTTTTTAGAAGAGCTAAAAACTTTAAGCGAAAATTTAAGCAAAACTTTATTAAACAAAACTTTATTAAACAAAACTTAAAACGAGAAAACTTTAAACGAAAAGATGTCAGACACCAAAGCAATAAAAATATAATTTGTTCAGTAAAATGTTTTTGCTGTATTCCAATGTTACCACAAAATTCAAATATTATATTTTAAAAATGGATAAAATTAGAGCTGATAATTTTAAAAGAATAAAACAATTAGAAGAGTTAATAAAACAAAGAAATATTATGAAAGAAAATCATCTTCAACATAGAATGATAAAAGCTGGTATTCAATCTGATATGTTTGAAAAAATGCAGCAAACCGAGCAAATAAAAACTGATTTTGAAAAAACTATGAAACCATTTAAAACTCTTGAAAAAGAAAGTACAAATAATGATAAACAAATTGATATAACAGATCCAGAGCACAAAACTATATTAGATGACTATGGATTACTAGAATCAAACATTAATAAGAAATTACCAAAATCTATGCAATTTTGAACATTCTATTTCATTTATAGATGGAAAAACAATACCTAGATTTTATCTCGCTCAAAAAGAAATATTTCCACGACCTTTTCGAGGTTTAATTTTTTCACCAGATAAATCTCCTTTTAATTTAGATAGAAATTTTGTTAATCTTTTAAGAGGAGCAGATTTAAATAATTATGCTGTAGAAGATCTCATAAAATATAAAGCTATGTTAGACAGAGTTGGTGCAGTAAAATCTCGTAGACGTTATAAACAATTAGAAAATTTATTATCATCGGGAGTTAAAGTAGGGAAAGGTTTATCTGAAAAACAGAAAACAGAAACAACTATATTTTTACCAGATGATCCACAAGAATTACTAAATAGATTAAATATTTTAATATCTGCAATAAAAGAAGGACATAATTCTAGTTTCAATGAAATTCATGCTATATTGAAAAGACTGTTAGAAAAGAAGATTCTAAATGAAGAGGATTATAAAAATATAACGAACCGAATGTTCTAGGGCTTCACCCGTAGCTGAAATATGTTGTTGTTTTTAATTTTTTATAAAAAAAATATTTCATAAAAAAATATTTATTTAATTTTTTAGTTTAAAAATGTGTTCAGCAGATTTAGACAAAATTAATAATCATTTAGAAAATTTGACAGAGATTTTGGGTTCATCAAAATTTAGTACGACGTTAAAAATTATAACAACTACTTCATCACACACTTGTAATTTAGAACCCATTCTACATTTAGAACAAAATAAAAATTATCAAATTGCATTGACTGTTTCTCTACATTTAACACTATACAAAACGTTTATCAAAGATGTGAATGATCAATTTAGATATTCTACTGATAAAGGTAAAACATGGAAAATACTAACTTTTCTTCCTGTTCTTACGAAGTTGAATCAATATCAAATGAAATTAAGAGACATTTAGGTATACCATTTAAAGATAAGAAACAATTACATTTTGCAGTTGAACCGGCAGTTAATAAATTTTTCTCTTACTTTAGAGACGAAAATCATCAAGTTGATTTTAATCATGATAGATCATTGTCAAAGCTATTAGGATTTAATAAACAAACCTATAGTCAAGGTTATCATTTAGGTGAGAAGATTCCAAAAATAACTGAAATAAATTCAATTGTTGTACATTGTGACATTATTGAAGGAGGTTATATAAATGGTAAATTATCAAATTTAATATTCAGTTTTCCAGCTTTTACTGTACCCATTGGTTATAGACTAAATGTAATTCCACAACATTAATATATTTCCCTATTACAAGAAAAACTATTAACAACATTAACATGAGAATCACTGATGAAAAAGGACAAGAAATAAATTTTGGAGGTGAAGAAATTATGATAGATCTTTTGGTTCGGGAGGTATAAACTCCCACGCGAAGCTAGAGAAGTTTAATTTTCTTCTTCTTCTTTAAAAATAAAAATAAAATAAAAATAAATTTTTTTATTAAAAAATGAGTAAAGTACCCCCATTAAATAAAAAGAAACTTAAATTTAATCATCATCCAAATTTATCTAATAAAGTTTTGTCAGTTATTTGCGGAAGATCAGGTTGTGGAAAAACGTATCTGTTATTTAAAATTTTAATGACTCCAAATTTTTTGGATTATAACAATCTTATAATTTATACAACAACAGCAGAACAACCCGTCTATCAATTTTTAAAATATGGATTTGAAAATAATCTTAAAAAACAGCAATTGCTTCATTATTCAAAGAATATGAAAAATCTGAAAATGAAGAAGAAATAAGTTCGTAGTGTGAAGAAGCAACAAAAAATAATCAGTTAGTAGAATCTAATAAAAATAAGCATATAAAAATACAATTAATAGATGATAGTGGTAATATGCAAGATCCTAGTAAACTAGATAAAACAATGAAACATTGTGTAATTTTTTATGATTGTGTTAATGATAGAAATCAGTCAGTTCAGAGAAATTATTTCACAAGAGGTAGACATAATAACTGTAGTGTATTTTATTTAACACAAAGTATGTATTCATTAGACGGAAGTGTTATTAGAAACCCTAGTCGCCCGTCCATGGATATTTAAGGATGATTTCATGCATGTATCAGAAATCAATCATGCATGGGAATGCATGATTCATGCATGGGAATGCATGATTCATGCATGAGAATGCATGATTCATGCATTCCCATGCATGAATATTATCCATGATCCATTAAGTATCAATGATTTATCAATGTGACATTTGATGTTGCTAAAAAAATCATGCATGATTTTACGATGCACTTGATGAAGTTGACCGTGGTCCCCAGGACGGTGGAGTGCGCTTTTAAACAGCACGATCGATACAGAATTGAATTCTCCAACTGAGTGTGGAATAGACCAGTTCGTGTTAGAAATATGCAATGATTCATTGCACTTGCCGACTGGGGTGCTCGTAATCACAAATGGGTTCTTCACATATATTTCTATTCAATTCATTTCTGGATCGATCATGCGGTTCAAAAAATGAATTTCACCAACCTGACGCGCCATTACGTTTTCATCAATTGCATGGTAAATCATATCTGATTTGCATGCTAGAACTACCTGAAATTCACATATTAAGGAAATAATACATAGCTCATTATGGTATGAATAGATTTTATCTATAACAAAAAAACAATTAATCAGTGTAAACATGGAGGCTACAAAACATAACGAAAAAAGTTCACTTCATATAACAAACTTGTTCGCTAGTCTTTCTCTTTACAAACATTGAGATTCTTCTGAAGTTGGATAATAAAAGCTAAATTAAGTTGCATAAAAGAAAAACAGAACAAACCTTCAAAAGAGTCAATTCAAAAAATTAAAATTTAATTGTTTTACATACTTTTATCCCAGGCACAGCTGCAGCAGCCAATTCAAAGTTCTGGGGTTTACTCCAACAAAATTTATAACTTAATTAAAAACAGAATTAAATTCAGTAGCCAACAGAAAAATTACATCTAATTCGCCTTTAAGAGACCTGTTAGCTGGCCTCTAGGATTCTATGAACTGGAATAACACACGGAAATGATAGATACGCCAAGACACATGCGTGTATTATGAAGTTGATATAATCTCACTGTATAATCCATGCTATACTGGGTCTAATATATATGAAATGCAATACATTCATAGACGACAAATTCACGAAGCATTCACGATAATCATGGTGACATAACGTTAGGACATTGCAAGACTTGAAAAATGCATATACACGATAGATGTAATGATTATCAGTAAGTCATCGGTATAATTTGCCATCATAAACAGCCACTGACACTTCAAGGGGCCATATATGTATAGTGATAAAACGATAGCCACGTTTGATGTCGAAGATTCTGACACACAAGTATGACATGCATAAACTCAATGGATTCCAAAAACACAAAAGATTATTTCGCAGTATTCATCCCATACAATTCGCACGAAATATTGAAAGATCAACCATAATCAATCCAATTGCACACATTGACGCAGTGATCAGCAGCGAGTACCGAAAGTTAATAGAGGACAAAGGAAGTAAAGCATCAAATGTGGAGATCACCACGAGCATTAACCACCTGCAACGAAACGAAAATTACAAGTATGTTATTTTAAAACCATTGTAGGGGCTGTCTGCAATTGACGTCAAATAGGAGGGGGAGGGGCTTACTCAAAATTGACATTTGATGTTTGACTTTTACTGATTAAGTCACCTTTTATGAATACATGATAGCAACTGTATACCAGATTTTCCAAAAATTCACACTTGTCTCTTTCAAATTTCGGGACACGCGCGGATCAGTAGACAGATTCTTTATTGATTTAAGATGACCAAATTGTAGTTGAATAGAATATCATTTTCAAATAATCATTTAATTGTTCCTCATAAACAGCCTATAAAAAATCGAAAATAGCCGATGCTGTTTGTGTTGAAAACATATTCTCAAATTTTCGTCGTCCCCTGACGCGGTCTGAGACAGACGAAAGTTTGGGAATATATTTTCAACAGCATCGGCAATTTTCGATTACTTAAAGTGATCATTTATTTCCATTCTTATTTCTAGTTCATTATGTAATCACGTGTTTTATATCTATCAATATTCGATAAACTCCTTTTATATCATCTACATCTTAGGCTACACTAAATGATGAAAGTCATGTAACGACTTAGAATTTCTGAGCTGCAGAGAAAAGAGAATGACCTAATCCCATTTTCAAACAGCCACAAATTTTGAAAATGATTCCTCTTTTAAAATACATACTTTAATATACAAGTAAAGAATGAGCTGCCAAACTCAGAAGCACCAATTATGAACTTTCAATGAAATTGGAAGAACATGTGTATCCGGGAAAACGACCACCTTCAACGTCAATCCACACAAAAATGCCTGTTAAATGATCATAATAATTGCAACTTACCAGGAATAACGAGACCACTTTAAATGAGCTGCAGAAAAGCCCGAAACATCCCATGCAATTGAGAGAATCCGTGTAATGGGAAAACAACCATCTACAAAGAAGGGATTAAGTACAGACTGATCAACATAATAGTTTTACATTTACAGAACAACTATTACACAATTAAATCAAAAATTCCAATGAAGAAAATACATGCACTTAAGTTTTTCACTTTTATCTATAGATCAGTGGTCGGGCCAGAGATTTTTCCGTTTTTTTCGCAGCTCTACAAAATTTTCGCAGGCCTACTAATACCAGCAAATTATAGTATCATATTTCATGATTATGAAGAGTAAACACCGCTCTTATCAAAACTTGACCAACGCCCAATATCTGTCGGGACAAACTGATTTTTCAAAATGTCTTGTGCAATCTCCGCAAATAAGTGCTTTCTTGTAATAAGCCAGATTTTTCGAAAGTAACTACGTTCCGTCAGTGATGACTCACAAAAGATTTTTCGCAAATATCTGATTTCAGAAACTTGCTACTACTGCCATCTACTCTTTCTTAGGAGCCATTTTGTTAATACTTAACTACCTAAATTATAAAAAATAAATAGATAAATGAACGTTGTTTATACTCGGAAGCACATTAGGCACGGAGCCTTTCTTCCATGTGGCCGAGTTGTCATTTACCACTTTCATTCTTTTCCGTGCTGAGTGTTTAGCAAGAATGCAGAGTGTACCTATTTTAAAAGTCTTAGGTTTGACCCGACCAAGATTTGAACCAAGGTCTCCCGGACGCAGAGCGAACACTCTACCACAAGGCCACAGCGCCGGTTCCTAAAGATAAAACTGGCATTTTGTTACCGAATCCATCTTATCAGCTAGTACATACATGTGCATGTAGCAAATATAGTCAAAAGTCACTAACCTTACAACTAAACCACCAACAAAAATTTTACAACAAAAATTCTTGTTATTACATGTCATTTAAGACATGATCCGTTCCAGTTGATAACAGGCGCTGACAGGAAGGTCACAACAAAGGAGATAAACCAATCAGCAATTGACAGAAAGCAGAAGTTTTCATCAAAAAAACAAGTAATAATTACGGATCGAAAGAGAAAAAGTAGATGATGCAGAAATTCAGCGGTGTGGAAATCTTGACTTGTAAAGATGCAACAATCATATACATGAAAACATTGAGCATGATGTCTCTGAGTATGATCAAGTATGATGTTCTCTTTCCATTGACTCCTCCTGCTCCTCACGCTGCTGTCTTGCTTGGTTTTCCATTAATATTGCACTGGTATTTCCCATCAATTCTCTCTGTCTCGGAATGCATTCGAGCTTGAGGGTATAGGTCCACCCCAAATTTCCAGGCACCTGGAGGAACTGAAGTCGATCAGTGGCGGCGACTGCACAAGCAACAAAATTTTTGCATCTGCTTGCAGGAAATTACAGGAATAATTGGTAGTCGCATTAATCTTATGATCACATTATTTCTGCAACAGACGAAGGTCTTAGACCGAAAACTTGTGTGCCAATGAATCTAATTCGAGCAGAACAAAATGTGCTTTCCTGCAGTATTATCAACTCCGGCTCGATAGTTCTACATCATATTAATGTTTTCCATTCCCTCGTGTTTCTTTTTGTCCGATGCCTCTATCTTTTATCTCTTAGTGCTCTGAAGCATCGAATTTATATTCACAAAATTATTTTCCTTTTTTGCTGTGACTGTTTTCCGCTTTTTTTGATGGTGATCTGTCCTCTTGTTCTTTAAAACAAGCCTTGGAATGCCGCTTGGCCAACGACACTTTTTACGAAGACTGTCTGTGGTTGGCAACGTGTGGCAGAACCATAGAAATTGACAATAATAAACAGACAACTAAAAAGATAAAATTGCTAACTTCAGATAAACAGTTTATTTCTATGGGCAGAACTGATTGTCGGCAGCTAGGTCAACGCTCACACACTGTTGATCAAAAACAGATGTCTCGAGATTCGGACATTTCATTTTTATGGACTTTGCATCATTTAAGAGAAAATTCCAGAACAGTCTATTTTCCAGGGTCAGCTATGAAATTTTCTGCCTATCTGGTATAAAATGTGGTACATTTTTTGCAGCATCCACGTCTTTAGAATGCGCTTTCAAATTTTCTGAATGGAAGGTAAGAACCGTTTGTAAGATGAGAGTACATTCATTTAACATCACTCATCGCTTGATTTGATCTTTTCGGGTGATCTTAAAAACCACCAGCTGTTCGAGGATATTTTTGGACAACTTAAATGGCAATGCAACTGATAACACAAGGCTAGACATTGTGTTTTCTGCATCCATCAGAGCCGTTGCATCGTTAGCTGAATATCAAAAATATGAGTAAATCGTATAGGAAGTGTGGAGCGCTTCAAATGACTCCAGTTGCGTTCAGAATTTCAGGCATCGAGCGAGTGTACAAAATGAATTTCAATGCATATATCCGACAACAATACTCATATTAATTTGAATTTTATTTGTTTTGTCTATACATCAATTGAAAAATTATTTGAAATCAAGTCGGTTATCATTCTTCTATAGAACTATCGGCAACTTCTTAAACATGGCTTTGACAGCTTCGTATGCGGTTACAACATCCACAGTAACTCAGTAGATGCACGGAACTACTGCTGCAATTCTTTTATTTTACTGAATCTGTTACAAGATGTTAAGACGCTGTGAATAATATGAATGAAGCTTTAACTAAATGATAACGTAATGAATAACATGCTAATTAGTTGTTATTAGTTTGCCTTTTCCATCCTGTAGACCAGTGTTTATTCTATAAGACAACATAGGTTCATTTAAATGTAAGAATTACAAGGTTCAATTTTTCGCAGGACCAAGTCAATTTTTTTCCCAGCGAGTTCATTTTTTTTAAACATTTTCGCAGATGGTCCGACCACTGCTATAGATCTGCCATTTAATATTACGTGCAATTATATACAGATTTAGATACTTCTATATATAACGAAATTATCAACCGACCTTTTGATATGGCATATTTGAATTAGTTAGCATTGCTCAGTTAACCGGACTGTTCAAGGTCAATGACATACGGTAGTCTAGTCATGTCAAGTTTTGATAATGCCATGAATTTGGAATACATGCACATGTACTCGCTACGCAAATATATTTTGGTTTGATCAGTCTGAAATTGACAGATATTCTCATCTGGTACAGAAAGAAGGCACAAATATAAAAAGAAGAACTAGGCCTACATGTAAATAACATCAGGATATCTGTTGAAAACTGTAAAACATACGCGTGTATTTAACGAAAATCAGAAAACAATTAAAAAAATAAATCTACTAGTGCAAAAAGTCTAAACATAGCAACTCCTTAATTACATCTCTACACAAATTTGCATCATCTTCTTACTTAATATGGGCCTATAAAAGCAATGAGTAGGCTTTTGAACAAGATGCCAACAAGACGGCCCCAATCATTACAACAATCCTTCACTCGTTCACAATCAAGTCAATGTCATCATCTAAAGAGCTAAGTGAACTGTTACAATCTTCACAACACGGGGTGTGAAAGACGGTTTCTCAGTTTTGTGTGTGTCGGTGCGCATAAGCTGAATACTCGCTCCGTACCAGCACTGGATGGAGGGCAACTGTGGACAGCAGCTGCAAGCTCAGCAAATTTTCACTAAGACGTTTTCATCCGCATTTACTTGGACGAACCGCCAAACTTGACGGCTTACATATTTTTGATTTCACTTGAAAAAACAGGTGATATGAAAGATATGCAAGACAATAAATCAGTTATCGTCCGCTAAGCTCCTTTATCCTTTTACCGACGACAAGCAGATTTAGATGTTACCTGACTTCTGACTGCACCCTGATAAATAATGGTCTTCAAGAAAGAAACCTTCACCGAGCGCAAACATCACTGATAAACAGGGGCAATGAAAAATTAATTTCAAATAATTGCTAGGGATTTGCTACAATTAGGTGCAATTAAATAATTTCTCAATTGACGAAATTAAGCTGACAATCCATTTGATTTTTTGGATAAAATTATTGCAATTAATTGGTCGGCCTACATAAACGTACATTACCTATATATGCGGGGATGAGAACGGGCAGTTAGGGGCTCTGACAAAAAATCAACTTTTGAAGGGCCCTCACGGAATCCTCTAGAATTCCGTGGGCCCTAAATAGAAAATTAAAAAAAATTCATTATAGCCTTTCAAGGGACACTGACGGAAACGCGTATCCGCTAAAGATTTTCATCCCTGTTATGCGAAGTTGCATGCTCTCTATCAATATCAATTTTTGAAGGCTGTAGTCATGGTATTTAATTTTAAAATTTAAATTCTACAATCATTTGCAAATAAGAATGACCAATAAATTCACTATGACTGAGATACTTCTTAGTTGTCTAAACTAATTTAGAGACGCATATGAAGACCAAAGATCTGTTATAGTGCCCGCTACTTTTGATAAGTGATCCTTAGATAACTTCGTTATAAATTAGTTCTGAGCTGCCAACGACTGTAAGTCGTCGTGCGAGGATTTCATAGAAGACTTAATTGGTTGTAGTCAAAGTAAAAGCAATTAAATAGACAATTAAAATGTGTGGTACCAAATAGTCACCACAGAATTCTGTAGTGAATTCATAGTCTTGGGAGCAAGGGCTGGTTCAACGCGGTATTGAAATCTTATCAATTAAAAATTTTTGAGTGATGAATATGTTTAAAGTGTTTTCAGCAAAATATTACTGAATTCCAGTTATTGTATTACACATTACTGTATCAAGTTATTGATTATTATTGAATTCTAGCGAGGTGATGATAATCCAGTCAACCAGTGGCTGTGACTGTACACTCCTCCCCCAAACTAAGTAGATACCGGTAGTACATGATTGTCATCCATATATTGTGACACAAATGACATGATGACTTACATGGCACAATCCACATACTGAGGACTGGTTCAAAATACATTCACTTTGACAATAAGTAGGAAGTATAAAATAGATATTCAACAAATAGAAGCAGACATAATTATAATAATGTATTGCATGCAAACACAATTCAAAAAAATATTAAGAATGCAACGTAAGTACTTCACAATAGACTCAGTATTATACCCGCGACTGCCGATCAATATCATTTGCCACAAAATATCCAGGATTACAAAACATTCGGAAGCTCTGACATATCAGTCGTTATGAAAATTAAACGACTTACTTTTATAACCAGCTAAATCACAAATGAGGTCCATTTGGTCAACCGTCTAATGTAGCTAGCTTGAGCCCTATTTCTTAATCAGGGGATGGGACCATTTGGATTCATGCAGCCTCATCTAAAAAAAGCAAGTATCCACCTACTATTCGTCTCAAACATGCTGTATAAACCGAGTACAGTGGCGCTGCTTTCTGAATTATTTTGAGTCATGACCGCAGAATGTGCGCATTAAAATTCGGTTCAGTTGTTGAGAAAATAAGGTTTCATTTCAAGACCTCATGTGTTGGTTCATTTTATAGTATATTATAATATTATGTTTTTCAATTTCATTAATTCATGATTTTAGCATGACACTTAAAAAATTGCAGAAATCTTACTAATTTCCAATTTATAATGTTACCCTCTATCAATTGGCCTACTTAGTTTCCTTGCCTGATACTACCTGAAACCTTGATGCTGTAAACCTAGTACGCACTACATCTACCGGATGAACAAGGAGTAAAACATAAGCTGTTTTTGAATTCCTACCCAGTCTAAAACAGCCGTGTTACATTCTCCAATATCTATTCCCGAATGAAACCCGGGTCAGAGTGAGAAAAAGAAATGGAACCCTCAATTGAAGCACAGTATAAAAATGATCACACTGAAAATGATGCGACGCTTGAACTTTCCTATTGAATTTCAGAAAAATATTCATTGTTTTTAAATCAAAAACTTTAGCACCGGTAGGTCTAGAAAAAATGTTAAATTTTTATTCAATCTCAAGCACATTATTTCAAAAAGGAGACCATGAAGGTGTACGCTTACAGCTAAAATACAATTTAACTCACACTTCATGGAATAATAACTTGGCTTGTAGCATGAGTGATCGTCTTACCTTCTTTTACGAGGCCTCCAGCACGTAAACTTGAGAGAATCGGCAGAAATTGAGTCACACAGGTATTCGATTCACACATCTTCTACCATACTTCCTTTAGTTCGAAGAAGATTCACGAAATCATAGTTTGCCAATGTAAAGAATCAGCATGAAAAGTCGTTGGCACATCCAGTGAAAGCTTTACAATTCACAGCCCTTCTGTTCGAGTGAGGAGCGCATATCGAAACGAGCGCAGCAGTATGGCCAGACAGTATAAGGTCACGCATTGTTAAAAGAAACGCAAAGTAAGTCAATGCGCGCTAAAGACGGCGGGCGAGGACACGCGCACACTATGCGTGAGTCACTCTATAAAGCAATGATCCTACGTGTAAGGCAAGATTGATGTTGTTCGATTGACGTCACTCGATCGTATTATACAGAAGTCCTCGACTGAAGGCATGCAAGGAAGAAACAAACGCTCATATTAATGTAGACCTGCAATTATTAATGAAGTATGGGAAATATGGGTGCTGCTATTGTGCTTGTCTGTGAAATCAAACTGCATGTTCATCGACTTCGCTAGTGCACGTTACACTGTTCAAGTTCAATTCCATTGTTCACGTGTTTGTCTTGGAGATTCGGTTCCGTTTTGACACCAGCTGCTGGCTAGTGATAAAAAGTTGTGACTTTTCAATCATTTGACGTAAACATTGTTATCATGTAGCTAAACAGATGATTTCAGAAGTCCGCTTACTGCACTGTTTAATGCTAACAATTACATAAGTATGCAGGAATATTTTTGTTACATCGACAAATTAATTCATATATATTTGTAAAATGTTTCAGATATGAACATTTAGGTGATTATGATAATATTTGTCAAATAATAGTCAAAGATGTATCAAAAATTATTAAAAAATATCAAATATGCAGTATTTGATTGTTTTATAAAACAATTATCTAATATTTGTAAAATTTGTCACCATTAGTCATATATTAGATAAATTATCTCGGTTTTTTCAACCCGGGAATACTGTAAGAATTGAAAAGAATAATCTTTATTTTATCAATGCGAATTTATCATGAATGTTCAACCGGGATTTATGCATGAATCATCAATGCAAGTTTTTAAGATATTATAATTGCGTATTTTTGGTTCAATAATGATAATCGATGTATTTTGACAATGCATATAAGCTTTCCAATCATTAAACATGCTTACCAACAATGATTTTCAATTTTGAATAATCTTTATTTTATCAATGCGAATTTGTCATCAATGTTCAACCGAGGTTTATGCATGAATCATCAATGCAAGTTTTTAAGATATTGTAATTGCGTATTTTTGGTTCAATAATGATAATCGATGTATTTTGACAATGCTTATAAGCTTTCCAATCATTAAACATGCTTAACAACAATGATTTTCAATTTTGAATTTTCCATGGATTTATTGGAATCATTGATCATGGATTCTGTGTCCATGGCTGGGCTACTTGGGAAAGAATGCAAATATATTTATACTATTTGAAATAAATGCAAGAAACTTAAGTGATTTGTTAAGAGATTTATGTGTAAGAAATAAAGATGAATTTAAACAATCGTGCAACAATGCTTGGTCAAAAGATTATGGCTTCATTACAATTAATATTGAAAAAAATATTCATGAAAGAGTTATAGAAAATATTTTCGAGGAGTGATCGAACGGAGTGACCGAACGGAGTGACCGAATAATTTTTTCTTATAAATTTTTTGTTAATAAAAATAAAAAAAAATATGTTGAATGATTGTAAGATAGAGCATGTACCAGTTTTAAAAGATTATCGTCATCCTACAAATCCTGTAAATTCGAAGAAAGAAGCTAGATTTTATTATCATCATAAATACGTAGCGCTCGTTACAGATTATAAAACAAAACATGGTATTAAACCGTGTGTTAAAACAAAAGACTTTCCACTTTGTTTAAGAAGTTTCCGAGTATTTTTGGCTTATAATAATTTATGGTGGTTGGTTAAGAAAGAACATTTAACAGCACATGAATTAGAAACATTACATCAATTACATATTCCTGTGTATATGCAAAAACGGAACCGAGGTTCTATGTAAAAATTCATTTTTTCTTTTAAAAAATATGAATCGTGAAATGTCTCTCGGACAAACGTCTAGGATTGATGAATTAATCAAGAAACAAACTGCTGAGTTTGATGCGCAAATTAAACATAGTAAACGTATTAAAAAACAGAAACGTACTAGGCGTAGTATTAGACGTAATACTAAAAAACAGAAACGTGGAACAAAAGAAATATTAGAAACTCCTATTAGTGATATCTTTTTTGATGATAGAATTAAGGATGAACTTGGTGATGATTTATGTAATTTATTTAATCCAAATGAAATTAAATATGAAAATGTATCTTTTATTAATGTAGTAAATGATATGCGGAAAATTTTAGCAAATGGTAAAATTATTAATTTACTTGGAAAAGTTGTTAAAGATCAGGAAAATATAATTCAAAATTTTTACGTAACCTTCTATAATAAAAAATCATTTGAAACATGGTTTTCGAATCTGGATGAGAAATCCGATGCTAACGAATGGATTTTTACAGGTAATATTAAATATGAAGATTTTGGAATGAAGTTAGTACAAAGATCGCATAGAGGGGCAGGGATTAATATGAAATATAGAATCAAAGAATATTTCGGTGAATATTGTTATATTCCTTCTGAAGATTTTTGTTTTATTAAATGTTATAATGTTTTACGAGGTTTTAATGAAGAACAAGGAGAAATGATGAAAGAAATGTTTAATAATTTTTTATATAAAGAGAAAGCCACATCTAGAACAGGAGTAATGTCAAACTGCAAATTTTCTCAATTCAATAAATATTTTGGAGAATGTGTTCAATATTATAGTCCTGCCAATCGTCATTTAAATCCTAGAGGAATTGAAACGTTTCATAATTATGTTTATTACAATTATTTTCAGGCAGGTTCAACAATTGGTCACTATTGTTTAATTAATAAATCTCATAAATTAAAAGCTATTAGAGAAATTGAAAATAATTTCAAACCCATATATAAAACAGTTACTGATGAAAATCTAACAACGCGTCCATATAAAATCATAACAAAGAAAAAAATTGACTATGGTTCAACATATATTTGGGATCTCGAAACTTTTCCTGATCCTAACTGTTCAACAGCTCATCCTATTCCTTATGCTGTAGGAGCTATTAATTTTAATAAATTTATATGTTGTTTACCGAAACAAAGATTGAAAGAATTAGAAACACGTTTGTTAAGTGATATGATTAAAATTAAACGATCAAAAGATGAAGATGAAATTAAAAAACTTAAAAAACAGATTAATGAGTATAATAATTTAACTGAATTAGAATTTAAT
Source organism: Prostheceraeus crozeri (assembly GCA_907163375.1). Taxonomy (NCBI): domain Eukaryota; kingdom Metazoa; phylum Platyhelminthes; order Polycladida; family Euryleptidae; genus Prostheceraeus; species Prostheceraeus crozeri. The sequence goes on from CAJQUW010010754.1 coordinate 224,620, forward strand.
AAACTTCAAAATTGTGTGAAAATATTTACGAGAACTGAGGATGATGAATGTTCGATCGGGGGAAACCCAGAGGATGTATGTCCGATCCATCAATTTTTTAAAACTCTTGGAAAATTTAATTATTCGAGAGTAACTTTAATAGCTCACAATTCATCAGGTTTTGATTCCTATTTTCCGATAAAAGATAATTTTAAATTATCTAAACCGCCTCTTAAAACTTCAAGAGGAATATTGACTGCTTCATTACAAAATCCTTATACAACTGAATGTGTTAGTAGATACATTCAAAAATCTTTTAGATTTAAAAACAATATGAAAAAAGATTCACCGTCAGTAAATTAGCACTTCAAACTATTATAATGAAATGTAGTTATCAACATGTAAAAACAAGTCTTTCTAAATGGTGTGAGAATTTTAAAATTCCTATGAATGTGTGTAAATTAAATTATGAAATTGGAGACATAACACATGAAAATTATAAAGAAAAAGAAATTGAATGGAGACCATATTTAGTTAACGATATTCTTTCTTTAGCTTTTTGTATCTACAAATATAATAATGTTATGCAGGATTTAGTTGGTGAAGATATAACTACTAATTTGACATCCTCTGCTTTAACATTTAACGGTTGGATGAAAAGCGTACAAAATGACAATATAAATATTCATTCTCATATAGATTTATGGGCTAGAAATTATATTAGAAAATCTGTTAAAGGTGGAAGAGTTTCAGCAAATATAAGAAAATACATATCGCCATTTTGTAGCATCTTGTTACCAATATTAAAACAGTATTTACCTGGTCGCTGCGCTGGGGGGACTTTGTCCCTTGGTCGCTACGCTGGTGGGGCTTTGTCCCCTGGAAGTAATTTAATAGATTTAATGAAACAGTATCGAGATTTAGGAGATAAAACTGAAATTTGTAAGAAAATTTCAAATCAACTACTTGAACAAAAAAATGAATTTCTAATGGCTTTTGATGCAACATCTTTATATCCATCAGCTATGTATGATGAAAATTCAGAATACCCTAAAGCTGAATCAGCTAGAAAATTTCGTCAAGAAGAAGAGCGGGAAATAGTATATAAATTTAATACTCAAACATTTAGACCTAAAACTGGAATATTCTCTGTTGTGTTTCAATATCCGAATGATATGTTTTTCCAACCAGTTCCTATAAAAGATAAAGTTAAAAATCAAAATAATAATTCTCATGTAAAAGTAATCAGGTTTAGAAATGGTATATGTTATGATGTATTAACTTCTGTTGACATACAAGAAATTGTTAGATGTGGGGGGAAAATCTTACATATTACTGATGGTATAATTTATGAAAAAAATTATCAAGTTTCACCATTTCGAAATTATATTGAAAAACTTTTTAATTTGAGAAAAAGATATAAAACAGAAGGAAATACTGTAGGTGATGAGTTAATTAAATTATTGATGAATTCGCTATATGGCAAAACTGTGCAAAAAGATATAACCACTAAATATCATTTATGGAATGAGAATACATTGAGAAAAAATTTCACTCAAGAAGTAAAAGATTATGAAAAATTAAATGATGAACAATATTTAGCGAAAGTAGAAATGGAAGATGATGAATTTCTCAAAACTAATATTGTAAAAGATGGGAAGACGTCATTCATGTCATCACACTTAGGTTCTTTCATTCTTTCTCACTCTAGAAGAATCATGAATAACTTTATTTTAGAAATTAATGGTTTCAAAGAAAAATACATTCATTATACAGATACTGATTCAATATATATTTCCAATGAGCTCTTTAATAAATTAGACGCTGCTGGATATGTTTGAGGAGAATTGTGTCAAGGGAAAAATGATTATGGAAATGGTGGAATTATTTTTGCAATGTTTATTGCACCTAAAGTAAAATACTGTATTACTGTAGATGAACAAGGTAGACTTAGTGAAAAGAAAACATTCAAAGGTTATTCACAAAACAAAGTAAAAGTAGAAGATTTTCTAAAATTATATTCGGGGAAAACATTATCGACTACAGTTAATAAACCATGGAAACGATCTTTAGAAACTGGAATTAGTATTCCTGATAAAAATAATAATACTGAAGAAAAAAAATTTTCTGGTCAAATAAATATTCTTAAACGTCAAGTACCTGATGAAAATGAAATTATGTTACCTTATAACGGAGAAGATATTCAAGCTGAAATATTTCAAACAATAATCTGTGAGAGTAATTTAAGTGATGATGATGACACGTGGGAATAATAATTTTTTTATTACATCTAAAAATTTTATAACATCTAAAAAATTTATAACATCTAAAAAATTTATAACATCTAAGAAATTTATAACATCTAAAAAATTTATAACACATCTAAAAATTTTATAACACATCTGAAAAATTTATAACACATCTAAAAAATTTATAACACATCTAAAAAATTTATAACATCTAAAAAATTTATAACATCTAAAAAATTTATTACATCTAAAAACTTATTACATCTAAAAATTTTATTACATATGAAAATATATTTATCGAATATTTTGGTATTTTCTATTAAGTTTTATCATATTAAGTTTCATCATATAATGTTTTATCAAAAGATAATTTAAATTTATTTTCACTAACTATTGATTCTTCATCATCATCATCAATTGATTCTTCATCATCATCATAAATTACACTTTTTGGTATAGGATGCCATTCCCTGATAGGATACCATTCTCTTATTGGAATATCTAACTCTAAATTACATCTTTTATCTGATAATAATATAATAGAGAAAAATATTGGTCTTTGATCTCTTTTGGAAAATTTAATAACACCACCATAATCTGAATCACTTTTAGTTTTTATTAAAGATGATAAAATTTTAAATTGAATTAGATGTAAATCCTAATTTAAATTTTGTAGACCCGACACATAGTTGTCTAACAGTATCTTCAACTATACCATCATTATTATTTTCAATTGTAAGAAAATGAAATTTAGATAAATTTTGATTATATGTAGTATTAATGTCATGTACATTAGTATGAGATATAAATTTTTCTTCACTTAAATTTTTATAATTACTAATATTTTTATAATGTTTTTTACCATTTACACCTTTTTCAGATGTTTCAGAATCATCATCTATATTATTATCATTATTATTATAAGATTCTTTAAGATCGGGAAAAGCCCTAGAACCTGCGGTTCGTTTATTATGATTATGATTATGGACATTGTTAATAGTATAAGGTGTAGTCCACATATAAATTTTCTCTTGTTGAGCTAAGCCATTTATGTAAGATTTTAACAAATTAATATTTAAGTTTGAATATAATCCTATATATGTATCATCATCATATCTTTGGGGCATTTCTAATGTTTCTTGTTTATAAATTGTATCTTATAATATACTTGACATAATAATTCATCGTTATGTTTTTTACTCTCGATATGAATGTTATATTGATTTTGTTCATCAACAAATAATCTAATTTTTTCTTTCGAAAAAGATTTTAATTTTTTAACTAATTCTTTAATATTGATATAATTGATAATTTTATTTTCTATCCACTCAGTATTACTAATCGGTAAAACTGCTCTAATGAATCCATAAACATTATTATGTCCTATTATAACCATATTTTCTTTATTTAATTCTACATAAGCTACATCATTATATTTGCTTACAATATCCATAAATTTAATAAATGGATCACCTGGAAATAAACAATAATTAGTTTCTATAGAAGGTAAACCTTTTGTCTGTTCTCTAAATATTTCGGCTTGTAATTGAAACAAAAGATTAACATCTATACATGGATTATTATTATTATTATCAAAACATTTATTTTCAAATCCCGTTGATCTCGTCGAATAAGAAGAACAGGATGATGCGGACGAATATAATTTTTTTAAATTTGGATTTTCCATTTTTTTATTTTTAGTAGAAAAAATTTTATTAGAAAAAATTTTATTTTTATTAGAAAAAATTTTATTTTTTTATTGTTAAAAAATGATGTTACCAAATGTTGGTGGAGGTGCATATATCCCGAATAATCGTGAATCAGAAATAGAACTAGAAAATTATATCATGAAAACTGGAGACGTTTTATCTGGTCCATTACATCTTTCTATTCTTCCGCAACAAAATACAGAGTTGACAAATAAACAATATGTTGATACACAAATCAATGACTTAAAAGAAAAATATATAAACGATGTTTTGGTTCCACTGATGAATGAAATTAAAGTTGCTAAAACTTAATGACAAATCATTAAACGAAAAATTATTAAAACTTGATAAAAAGGATAGAGAGCTAGAAGCAGATATAGCAAAACTTTTTAAAAAGATTTCAGAACAATCAAAAATTTTAATATTACTTTCTATAAAGTTAAAATCTGCAGTCATTAAAAATAAACATCAGATTCAACTATTGAAAAAACAATTAGAAGATGAAATAGAAAAACTACCTGAAAGAATTAAAAAAAATTTAAAGCAGTTACAAACTACATTCCAAAAAAGTGTTGATGAATTAAGATCTAAAATTACTCAACAAATGAAAAAGATGAATAGAATAATAAATGAAGTAAACTCACTTAATCAAAGAGTTGATAAAATGAAAACTCTTAAAATCAATTTAGAAAATGAATTAAAGAAAAATTTACAAGAAAACTCTAAAGAAAATAAAGAACAGTTAGATGCTGTTAAAAGACAATTAGATGTTATTAAAATTAAGTTAAATGCACTTAAAACGGCGTTGAAGATGAATCAGGAGAAAATGCAAGTTAATAGAAAAGAAATTAAAGTACATCACACGCTGCTTGACGCAATAGATAAAGTGCAACAGTCAATTAATAAAGTTATCTCGAAGTTGTTGTCCATTCACAAACGTAAATCTTAACATGTAGATATTTTTCCCAAAAGTCAAATTTAATCCTAAAAAATGCCTATAATTTATAAACACAATCTTAAACATTTTGCTTCAAATCAAAAAATTTCTCATGAACCACGTATGAATCCTGTTTATCATTATGATAATAGAGAAACAGTCGGAACAGAAAAGTTCCTAAGGCACCGCAGGTGCCGTTCACACGGAAAGGAGCTGGCATCTTCTCTGGTATTGGAAGTATCGTTAACTTAATTAAAAATAATAAAGATTTGATTACATCTGCTGCAAAAGGAGCAGCTGCTATAGGTAGTACAGCTAGTGCAATATCAAATGCTGTCAAGTCTCAAAACGAATTAAAACAACTAGAAGCTATTCGTAAACTTAGGAATGATTCTGAAGAACTAAAAAATTTAAAAAAACTTTCAGAGGAAACAAAAAATAAAATTGCTAACATTGCTGTTGGGGAAACCTTGAGGAGTGGAGCTCCGTCTGATAGTAAACATAAGAAGAAATCAGGCGTAGCCATAAAACGTTCAATTGAAGAAATAAGAGGTAATGGCGTGAGCAGCGGAGCTGGTCTAGCAAAATTCTAAACTTATGTTTTTTAGTAAAATTTTTTAGTAAAAATTTTTTCTGTGTATGAGAAAAACAAAAAAGTCAAATTATTTTTTATAAAAATGTCTTCGCTTATCGAAAATAAATTTAGATTAGACCATCCTCCCTTCGTCAGTTGCAATCAAAAAAAGAATGACTATATAAGAATTGCTATGAATCCCGGATCTTCCAGTAGAGTAAATACTGGAGGTGATTTAATTTTTGAAGTTGATAATCAGCAGAGTTATATATATCTACCTGATTCATTTTTACACTGCGAATATTCTTTATATAGTGATGCCAATTTTACAACACCATTACCAGAAACCGATAATATTGCACTAGAGAATAATTTCTTTCCAAGATTATTTACACAAATGCGTTTAGATGTTGCAACTCAAAATATAGAAACAATAAGTGATTCTCCAGGTGTAATTGATACAATGCTTAGATTTGTAACAATTGGTGAAAATAATAAAAAGCATGAAATCGAAGGTTGGTTTCCTGATACTAATGATGGTATAATTGTTGATGATTTAACTCACGCTGGAACAGATGCAGCAGGAATTGCGAAAGATGTAGAAAATATTGCAAAACATTTAAATAAAACAAACAATAGCGCATATAAAGAAAGACGTGAATTTAACAAGAAAAGTAAACAAACAGTAAATTGGTCATTGTCTCCATTATTCGGATATTTAGATTATGATAAAATATCATATCAATTAAAATTTAAGTTAATAATTCATCGTACAGCAAATAATGAATTAATCTTTTTTGGTAAGACTGGAAAAAAAGCATATTTAAAAATTGATAGACTTGAATGGTGGATTAAGCATATTACTCCTAGTTTAGAGATTGAAACAGCTATTGCAAAAAGATTAAATACTAACAAACCAATTCCAGTAAATTTTCTAAAGCGTACTGCTAGTTCAGTAACTTTTTCCGAACAAAGATTTAACTGGCATTTTACTAGAACTGCGAATACCCCAAGATATTTATTACTAACATTTCAAAGAAATAATTCTCCAAGTTTTGATAAGAACAATAATATCTTCCATATTAATACAATTCGAAGTTTACAAGTTTCATTAAATCAAACTCGATATCCATTGATCCATTAAGATTCGATGATACCAATAATCAATTTATGGAAGGATATGATTCTTATCGAAATCTTTGTATAGAATTTGGAGTTGAACCACAATTAACTCCTGGAGATAGGAGACATTTATATCCTGTTTTCTGTTTCGATTTAAGTGCACAATCAGAAGATATTATTAAGACTGGCTGTGATGTAACAATTAATATTGAAAAAAAAGATTCCACAACTTCATTGATGGCTTATGGTTTATTGCTAGAAGATGTAAAATATTCTATTGAAATTCTTAATGGAAAGATGGTAAGGATAAGTTAATTAAAATTTTTTCATAACTAGAATAGATTAAAAATTCTTAACTTAAAATTTTTCATAACTAGAATAGATTAAAATTTTATGTAACTTAAAATTTTTTGGTAACTAGAATAGATTAAAATTTTTTGGTAACTTAAAATTTTTTGGTAACTTGAAATTTTTTGATAACTTAAAATTTATTCATAACTAGAATAGATTAAAATTTTTGATAACTTAAAATTTTTTTATTAAAAATGTCGCAAGCGAAAAGTAATAATAATAAAACTGTTGAATTAAAATTACGTAATATTGTTGACAAAAATACCCCTAAAACTATTACGATTAACAAAAAAAAGTATTATATAAGTAAACCAATGATAGAGAATATTCAATTACAAGAAAAAAAGAATGGCGGGATTCTCCCATTAATTCCCCTAATAATAGGAGGCATAGCAGCAGCAGGAAGTGTTGCAGGTGGGACAGCTGGTATTGTCCAAGCAGTAAATAAAAATAAATCAGAGAAGGCAGCATTAGAAGAACAAAAACGTCATCATAGAGAGTTAGAGAAAGTTGCTAGGGGTGACGGAGTAGTAGATAATTTTATTAGTAAATTAAAATTAGTTGATGAAGGAAAACGAGTTCTTAAAAATATTCTCCACAATGTTGATGATTTAATTGAAATTAAAGAAACTAAAGATGGTTCTGGAATATATCTAAGTCCTAGTATGATTCGGTAATAACCTGAGGTCCTTTTGTCCGATCGGCTAAAGCCTCTGAACTAAGCTCTGTCGGCTAAAGCCTCAGGACCTCTGGTCCGATTAGGTAAAACATTTATTTTATCTTTTAAAATGAATTCTACAAATTCCGAAAATTTAATTAAATTAAAAATTTCTAATTTAGATTTATTGAATTATCTATTAAACAAAAATAAAAACTCAAATTGTCAGCATATTGGAGGTGACAAGAACAAAGTTCCATACCACTTCGGTGGTGATATACAAAAAACATTAGAAAAATTTCCTGGCTTTATTTGGAGTAAATATTCGAAAGAAAAACATCTTCCTGGTCATTCATATACCGGTCCAGGAACTCGATTAGATATAAGACTAGATGAGAATAATAATCCGAAACCAGGTGAAGAACCAATAAATAGAGTAGATGCCGCAGCTTACAGGCATGATTTAGCTTATCGAAATCATGATCTAAGTTCTCGACATGCAGCTGATAAGAAGATGATTCAAGAATTAGATAGTATTCAAAATCCTACATTTAGAGAAAAAATTGAAAGAATGTTTGTTAAGAAAGCTTTACAAGCTAAAATATTATTCGGTCAGGGTTTAAATGAAACGACAGCTAAGCTGTCTGAGAGCAACGCTCGAACTAATAACTCTGAGAGCAACGCTCGAACCTACGCGTCTGAAATTCATAAAGAATACATAAGGCCTAAATATTTATTGAAAGTAAAAGTATTTAATAAAGATGATATTTGGAGTGCTGATCTTATTCATATGCCGAATGAAAAAGATTATAAATACGCATTGACCGTTATAGATTTATATACACGATACGCTTGGGTAAAACCTTTAAAAAATAAAAGTGGTCTATCAGTTAAATATGCGTTTGAAATAATCTTTAAAGAAAGTAAGAGAAAGCCAAAAAAATTGTTTGTTGATAAAGGGTCGGAATTTTATAACCGAAACGTTCAGCCACTATTTGAAACTGTTTATTCAACTGAAAATGCAGGGAAGGCCGTAGTGATAGAAAGATTCAGTCGGACGTTAAAAAATAAATTATTCAAGAAATTTACAGAGCAAAGAAATCAGAAATGGTTGAAGATATTACCAGGAATTGTAGAAGAGTACAATAATAAAGTTCATTCTGGTATTGAAGAAACCCCAAAGAATGCTTCTGACGACCCTGATTTAGTACGAAAGAAAATATTCGAGAATAATAATTTGAATGAGAGTAATCCGAATTTGCAGAAACTTAAGCCGAAACTTAAAATTGGAGATAGAGTTAGAATATTTAAATATAAGAATAAATTTGAAAAAGGCTTTGTTGGCTATTGGACTAAAGAAATATTTGAAGTTTCTAAAATAAATCAAAGTTATCCGATTACTTATGAAATTAAAGATTTAGATAATGAGGATATCAGAGGCCGTTTTTATCAAAATGAATTACAACGAACTGATTTTTAATTATCATTATTATTATTATTAGGCGTAGCCATAGAACCTACGGTTCGTTCAATTCCCTTATTCAATTCTAACATAATATCAAGAAATGGCACTCCTTCTTGCAATTTAAATAAAACATAAAGACATAATTGACCACAATAAGTAGTTCCCGGTTTTTGAATTTGAAATGTATTATAAATTCCATTGCCAAGTATTTCTCGTACTTCATTCGTAGGTGGAAGTCCGTATGAGTCGAACCAATAGTTCTCAGCCTCCGGGCGGTCAAAATAATGATTAGAACAGTTTATATTTCTTTGTCCTGCTGACCAATGTACACCTTTTTTTATCTGACGTATGAAGATTTGTTATTAAATTTACAGTTATTGATGGAACTTTGTTCCGGGAACTGAAGGTTCCTGTTGGCCTATTTTTTAGGAATTGTAATTCGTCTCTCATTAGAACATGAAAATTCTTTATTCCTAATCGATTAGCGATTTTCTTTAGGTCGAAATTTGTTGTCGTTTGTGTTCCACATAATTTCAAAAACTCATTTATGTTGCTCATTTTATAATAAAAAAATTTCTTAAGGGACCCCTAGAAGTCAGAAGGGGGGTATTGATTTAAAACTGTTCTCTAATGATGTCTTTCCTTACTACTTAGTCAGAAGGGGGTATTGATTTAAAACATTTTTATAATGATGACTTTCCTTCCTACTTGGGGGGGGGGGTATTGATTTAAAACTGGTCTCTAATGATGTCTTTCTTTACTACTTATTCAATTTTGAAATGATTTAATTTAATCTAAATTTAAACGTTACATTGTTGCATTGTATTAGTAGAGTTAGTGTTTCGCTCATCTTTTATCAATAGTAATTCATTACTCATCAATATGTGAAAATTCTTTATTCCCAATTGCTTAGCAATCTCATTTAAATCGAAATTTGACGTGGTTTTGTTTGCTGTATATTTTTTGGAAGTCCCTGATGTTTCTCATTTTTATAGAAGATACAATGTTTCTATTATATTCCCGTAAATGAGAAATTAAAAACAACACATGGATATTTCAATTTGGTTACATCCACTTTGCATACATTCAATTTGGATACATTGAAATACATGTAAATTTGTCCACGTGTGGACAAGGTTTCATTGGATGAGAGAAAAATGACGTCATATAACAACATAATGAAAATGCACTTTATTGGGCGAGCGCTTTCGAGTATTTCCACTCATCTACAGGCATCATTCAACGGTAAAAGCAAGCCTAAATACAATTTCAGGTGGCGCGAGTTAAAATCAAATCAATCCAATTAAAATAAGAACAATTCTTCTGATGTGCTGTGGTTGTTCAGTAGGCTTTTATTCTGTGTGATGTATTGTTTGATGAAAAGGGTTTCTGTTATTTTTGTGTCGTTTGTGCGCATGAGTATTCTGAAGCTGTTGTGTGTTGGTGGGTGAATGTGTGTCGAGATTTCTGACAGTGGGCGACCTTTGATATGTTTGTTAATGCGACACACATTCACCCACCAACACACAACAGCTTCAGAATACTCATGCGCACAAACGACACAAAAATAACAGAAACCCTTTTCATCAAACAATACATCACACAGAATAAAAGCCTACTGAACAACCACAGCACATCAGAAGAATTGTTCTTATTTTAATTGGATTGATTTGATTTTAACTCGCGCCACCTGAAATTGTATTTAGGCTTGCTTTTACCGTTGAATGATGCCTGTAGATGAGTGGAAATACTCGAAAGCGCTCGCCAAATAAAGTGCTATCTCTGCGACTTTTGTGTTCTGGATAATGAAAATGATTGAAAACAGGAAATAACATTGCATATAAAACAGGAAATAACATTGCATATAAAACAGGAAATAGCATTGCATATAAAACAGGAAATAGCATTGCATATAAAACAGAAAATAGCATTGCATATAAAACTGAAAATAGCATTGCATATAAAGCAGAAAATAGCATTGCATATAAGATACAAGTTTTCTAAACAATAGGATTTCTGTCCACGAGTGGACAAGGTTTCATTGGTTGAAACAGTCTATTGTATTTACATTGCATATAAAACAGAGGGGTTTCAAGAATGATAAATTTTCTTCACAGCGCGTCATTTGATTAGTTGAATGGCGCAGTATTTTAGCTGAATGGCGCACCATTATTCAAGAGAATATAATGGAATGGCATAGGTCTAAACGAAAATAAAGTGTCGTGCGGCCGTATCGCAATAACAATAGCGGAGTTTAATATCCAAATTCCATTGAATATGTCAGCGCGGTATTATCGCTAAATGACGCACCATTGTTTGGGAGAAGAATGGAATCATTTGGAATGTCACATAATTGCTTTACACAATGAAGTCAATCTTCCGTTAACATTAGGTCGTGACTTTTAAAGTTCAAGAGAAACAGACACCCAACAAAGCGTAGGAAATTTGTCTGCTAATTTACCTAATTTCATAACAAATGAAACTTCGGTGCGTGAATAATTGATATGATTTTGCTTCAAGAGACTATAAAAAATAAGACTTGTCATTATCACAAACAGAGAGCAGATAGTGCTTACCGATAAAAATTTTAAACATAACACTGAGTGAATTGTTTCTTTTTTCATGCAACACGAATTTGTGTAAGTTTACAATTGTATTATTCTCTCCACCATTTGGCTCTATGAAATCACTCAAAGTATCTGTAAATTCATACCTCTCAAAATATATTGCTCTTGAATTCCTCCCGTAATTTTTTCATCCTCCCTGGCAACGATTGTTTCTTCTATCTTCAAAATTGATCTTGTCTCATTTTGAGAAATATATGACGAGAGCGTTTTGTCACAAACTTCACTGTCAATAAACACTTTTAAATTAAATAAGTCTTCAGCACAATTGTTTGAAATAGCCATATCGTTTATTGTTGTTGTGTATTATTTCACAGCATTGCAGCCGGAGTAGGATTTGCTGGTTATATATTTCACGTCTTACAAATGTCTAAGTGGGTGTAGCAGCCGTTTGTTCTTTCATGCATTGTTTCCTTTCAAATGTTTGAGTTGGAGGACACAGCTCCTTACACTGAAATGCATTTTATTCATAAATGCGAGAAGCAGATGTTCTCTACAATTGAATGACAATTGTAAAAGTACCTAAACTTATTGTTAAGAATATGTCAATTCCTTCAAATATTTTTAGTCACATGATATATTTTAAAAACCTGAAAAATGGATTTAAAAGACGTTTTTAAAAATACTAATTTTCGGTGTCCTAGAACGGTCATGATTTTGGCGGGGGTGAAAATTGTAATTCTCAAATTTTGAGATTCTTAACTTTTATGATTTTTTCGGTGTCCTGCAACGGTCATGATTTTGGCGGCGGGTGAAAATTGTAATTCTCAAATTTGAGATTTTGAAAAATTTGAAAATTGGGTATTTTTAAAAACGCCCAAATTTGTGAATTTAGGTCTTCGGCCACGTGAAATTTGAAGTCTACCTAAATTTTTGAAATTTTTGAAATTTTGATTTTTTTGAAAAACCCGCAAAAGTGTGACATCCGGCGCAAGCGAAGCGAAGCAAAGCGAAGCGAAGCGTCGCGCCGGATGTCACACTATATACTACTTAGGTCACGGTCAACGGACATTATATGTACACTGTAAATCGCTCAATACGAATCACATACGAAGGATGCATACCAAGATATTTTTTTGGTATATTTCTGTATGATCTTGGTATATATTTGTATGCTTTTCGCATGTTATTTCAAGTGTGGTATGCTTTACATACTAAAGCCATACCAGCACAATGTTAAAAGAAAGCATCAATCATGTCCAAAGTATGTTGATTTAAGGACTTTTGTCAATAAAGATCACATTAATGTTACTACTGTTCTGTAAGTAGTTAGATAATGACATTCAAGAGTGATACCTTAAATGCTGAATTCGATTTTAATACATGTAAGTCCGAGGCATTTCATAAATAATCAATAAGTATTTGACCATCAACAATTATGTATCATGTAATTTTGAAATAAGGCATATTATCAATCCGAAGTAAAAACACATTATAATTCATTAAATGCAAAAATAGTTATGTTTGAGATATATAGGTCAACATGGTTGCTGAAAAGTTATCGTTATATTGACATGATGTTTATCAATTTAGTTCAAGGAAATGAGCTAATTATGAGTCTTGTGAAAGCTGTAAGACAAGTTGCAAAGATGACATGCGGCTTCAATTCCACAATAAATCTAATCTAGTTAAATACCACACTTTCACAAAGAAATATTCACGTCTGGTATTACTGGAAAAAAGTTATTTGTAAGTAGTATGTAGTATAACATATTTTTTGCCATATAACATAAAGCTATTGATACGAAAGACATACGAAACACATACCAATTTGCATCGGGTCTCGTATATAAAACATACCAAGAATTCGTATTTCAACGTAAAACAGCCAATCACCGTTAGCATAGTTCGTATCGTTTACATACCAATCACATACGAAAGTAAATGGCCATTCGTATGAAAAACATACCAGATTTCTTTAGACGTGTATATACCAGAATCTCGTATCAAATGTTGGTTTCAAATTGTAGCTATGTAAACTTGGTATGTGTTTGTATGTAATTTTCGTATCCAGTGATTTACAGTGTAGCACGTTACATTTTGGTCACTTCGCTTTCCGCATGCAAGCATTCATCCTAAGTTCCCAGTTTCATCATCAACCCAAATGCAGAAGCCGAAGAGTTTCCTATTCGACATCTATCTGACCGACATCAATTTGTCCTCTGACCGAGATGTAGAAAAAATGACTTTTTAAAAGTGCTAGATTTCTATGGAAAGTTTTTATTTGGTGTGGTCGCCGCTAAGATTTTCGTGTTCAGCGTAAAAAAATGAGTATATATGCAAATTTTCACGGAAATCTGAGACCCAAAGTTGAAAAGACAGAAATGTTGTGGAATAAATTGAATTTACCCAAAGGTTAAGATTAATTGTTTCGACTTAAGGAGAGCATGAAGACATATGATGTAGTAATAGTGATGAACATTTTCCGGAAAAATTTGAATCAAAATTTTCCATGGAAAAAATTGGAAAATTTTGATTTTTTTGATAGGCCCTATAATTTGAGCGCTTCCACTGCCGAGGCATCTGCGCACCAATAAATTGGGTCTAAGACTCTTGATTTCATCATTATTTTGAATGCGATCGTAGCAATACGATTTCCGTCCACGGATTTTTGAACATTCCTTTGCCACCAGTTGCTTGTACTAAATTGTTAGCATTTTTAATTATCACACAGACACCGTTTGGGATAACGTGAATCTTGCTTTACAATAGGGGTATAAGTTCATGCAATGTGATAGATCTGGATAAAAAATAATGTACTTCATTTTGGAGTTTGCTAATTGTTAGCTCGAAAGTTGAGCTTTATTAAATTATGCAGCGTTGATCATAGTGATGCAAATTCTCCATGTGTTGATGAACATGTGATGAAGTATAAGCACACATTCCACGCAGCATTCATGAGCGACCATATTGGAAGATATAAAGAGTAAACTCGTGAGATATTTGGAAGCTAAAGATATCTGTGATGAGTAAAAGAATATCTATGATAGTTTCAAACTTATGGCGCATCTTCGTTGAGGATACACATCCTCCATTTTTAGTTCAGATGGCTCAGGTAGTTCCAAATCGATATCAGATCTGCCCAAATGAATTTCAGATATGGTCCAGATGAATTGGAGATCTCCAGTTGAATTAGAGATCTTTTCCAAGTCGAGTTGATGACAGATATCTGAAATTCAGGTAGAAAAATCTGAAATCTATTACCCCAAAATCCATGCTCTCAAGTATCATGTTAAGCTGGCTTGGGCCACTTCCAGCCGTACTGACGAGCTCTTGCAGGGCGAACCGCAGCGTCTGCGGCTGCTAAGGAATTTTCGCGCTCAATTTGTTCAATTCGGAGGACATCTTTCTATTCTATGCCCAGGCGAACTGACACTCTGCAATCTTTATGGTCGTCAGCCGCGCGGCAAAGCCAGGATAAACAAGCACAGAGCATGTAGTTGACCAGGTGACGGGAGATCATCGCTGGTTCGGCAAAACAGCGAGAATGCTTAAGACGAGGTATGAAGAACATCAGCGAGCTATGAAAAACAAAAGTACATCGAGCGCCCTTTATCAACACTTAATAGACAAACAATCAAATAATGGCGCTGGTCGGTCTCATTAGCAAACTGACCAACACACAAGATACAACAATAACAGAAGTCAAAGCAATCACACAACTTAAGTCAGCAATCAATAGGAAACATGAATTACCTTTTTGCAATCTAACTTCACAGTTCAACAGCCAATCTTACATGCAACACAGTTTCTTGATATCATTCACTCTTATATAAACCTTCTTCACAAAGGCTACATCTGTGCCATCCAAACATCGACAGTTGAAGGCGCTGGTCGCCGAAGGCCTGTCTTTGATACGTTCAACTTTTACTTTATTATATCGGCCTATAAACTGAAAAGGAGAGCTTTGATTACTTTTGTAAACGCAGAGCAGCCTGTTGTGCAGGGCCCCTTCAGCTCGTTCAGCCATTCTAGATATTTTAAACAATGCTGTGTACAGAATTGTTCATCAATAGGCCCAGTTAGTGAACAGGCATCGGAAAGCGTCCATCATGATTTCAAGCAAAAATGGATGAACTGCAAAGTGCCGAGCTCACATCCACAATTAGATGACAATATTTTGAAAGCTGTTATCTCATGTAACAGCCACAAATCTGTAATTCTTTGTTTTGAATGTCTTATTGTTATACAAACACATGATGTATTGAGTTGCGTCTTGAATACTTTTAATTGAGATAGTTTTGTTCGTAATAATAAGCTCAGGTTTAATACAAAATATCGATATTTTTCGAATTATCTTCAATGATTGATGATAAGTTTTACACATATAATCGCAACTAACTAGAAAGAGTTGATGTTCAGTCTATTCATCTCTTAAAAGTCGGGAAAGCAATAAAGTTATATTCACTTTCCATATATGGAAGTCGTAAATTCAAAAAATCGATTTTTTTCAAAATCCACTCAATGAAAGATTTTATAATTTGCATATTTGACATCAGCACATAAAACTGTACCGGAAACCGTTGAGTTTTTGTTTGCTCACTATTTTGAGGGTTGAACCCTTCTCAGGAGCACTGTATTTTGCTCTCTACTGGATTAGTTGGGGCGTCTGTCCTACGGAGGCCTATCTATGTTTTTATTTACACTTTCGGAGAAAAATAACAAATGTTTTTATACTTTATTTGGAAATTTGTGATTAAAGACAGCGTCCCTCGCCCTTTTTTGTATTCTTTGATACAAGTTTTAATTGAAAAAAAATGAAAAACAAGAAACACTGACTTTTTGGGGAAATCTTGCAAACTTTCAGATTAATTATGAACTTCAAAGCACCTTATTTGAGTATTCTCACATTTTGACACACTTTGATACCTTCATACCTTATTGAGCTTATTTTATGTTGAACCAACAATTCATCCGTTGTTTTAAAAAATTTTCATCAAGTTTTCACATGAAAAGGTTTTTAACAAGGTCTCCTGGAGGCAGAGCGAACACTATCACAAGGGCACTGCACTGACATGCAGAATTACATCATAAAAACAATATTGATTCTATAAGAAGTAAACACTGGTTCTATAGAAAGTCAACAGTGGTTCTATAGAAAGTCAACAGTGGTTCTATAGAAAACCAACAGCGGTTCCAAGATGTCTTGTTTTCCCAGAAAACCGATGATTTTGATTTTCCAGAAAACAAGTGGAGTTGCTTTTTGACCAATAATATGCGTTTTATACACAATAATGGATTTGCGATAAGATAGAATTGTTTTCATGCAGCAACAAAAATTCGGGCATTAATGGGTTAAAGTTGAAAGGAAGTTCAAGTTATCTCACAATTAATCCCAAGTGCAAGCTACTCTGAGACTCCAATTCTTTTCATTCCATAGGCATTTGGAAACGCCATCAACATGATAAACAAAATAAGCAATATTGGTAAGAAAATTCCTATTCTATGAATCTTCGTAGAGATTGATTTTCTGGAATTTGTACTGTTTGATGGAAAGAACATGCGCACTGATTCATGTCAACAAGCACATTTTTGGTGTTAGTTTACAAATGATGAGAGCAGAATACAATAGTCGAAAACTAACGTCTGATGTGCGGCAGATGATAAGACAATGATTTTGGTGACTGCTGCGTGCTGTCGATGCAATAAAACAGGAAATACTTGAGTGACGTGGCAGCGAATGACGCACGATGATAGAACAATCTACTTGAAACGTTCCAAGTCCACAATAGCGTCAGTATATCAAGCGATTTCAACATTCGCATTCAACACAGTCACTAATCAGCTGCTGCACGTTCGTAAGTTAACATTTCCGACTAATTCTGTCTAATTCTGTCACATTTGAGCTCATGCAAGTTTAGTGAAGTAATTCCTGATAAAAAGCATTAGAAAGAAAATATTTTTGTTACTAACCTCCGAAACGTTGTGAATAAAATTTGAAATATGTTTTAATGCAGTTCATGTTTTGTAGTGATCATCGTCAGATATCATTGAATGATGAGAACTTCATGCATTGAAAATGTATTCCCGCTATCACTCTGAGCCGGACTTTTTGCTCAACAGCATTACTTAGATACATTCTAGACGAAGATAGATGTTACAGAATATTAACAGTACCTATGTTTGGGAAAAATGTGTAATGACATTCTCTCGCTTTTCTTTTTGTCTAAGTCATGGATTTATCGTGGATATTCCCTGTCTGAGACCATAATAGAAAACTTTTTGGTACAATTGCAATAGTCAGGTATTCGAGATCGCTTTGCAATGAGTGTTATGGTAAACTTGTCCAACCGTACCGTATACCTATCATATTGATTTGCAGAGAGACAACAACCAGGCCTAGTTCTGTACTCTGTTCCTATCAGTGAAAGCATTCGTACAAAGAGTCCATCATAAACAGCATCACTGCCTTCTCATCTGAGTAACGCGCTTGGCATGTTATTAAGCCTATAAGTGAAAAACAGTATTCCATGCAGAAGATTTGCACATAGTCCTATGCAACGTAGGCCTAAATAATTTTTATTGGATCTTTGCAGGCATGTCTTGATCAATAATTTTGAAAGGTCAAATATTTCCCCATCAGCATTTTTAGTGATTTGCTAGGCCTACTGGTGTGAAACCTGAAGGTTGTCGGCCGTTCGCTCCGATTTCCTGCAGTATATAAGAATTACATACTGCTTCTATTACTGTATGTGGTGGCCTGTAGATTTGCATCAGTCATGTATTTTGAATTGTAGGCGCATTATTGCATGCATTTATTTCGTGTTGACTGATGATCTTAAATCGAAAAGACAAATCTGTAAAATGACAACTCTACTACAGAAATGGTTCATCACCGCATCTTAGTTTGAGCAGAAAGACGTTAAGCATGTTCACACGATCCTTTGTTAATGAATGTCTTTGAGATTGAATAAAACATGTTTTGTTTAATCATCTGTCAGTGTCAACGGATGTATTTGGCACGCGAAAGAAAGCATCTGCCAATGAGAACAAATTCGGCAATATTCCTCTCACGAAGACGTTTCAAGCATGACATACGATCACTTGCCTCATCGGAATCCACTATCTCAGCAATTTTTATAGAATTTGAATTGTCATTTAGCAATTCTGCCGTAGCTTGTGATTACGAAGTAATGGAAACCTCTCATATTCTGTTCCAATCATTAAAAGTAATTCTGAATGTAATACATTCTGACATTAAAGGAAGATTATTATTCAGGAAAATTCATTAAATGACTATTCAAATAATTTAAAGATGCAACTATATCTTCTTCTGTAAACCTACAATTTGTCTGTAAGCTCCATGAAATTTCGCATTTATTCCCAAATTCTATCAAGATCGAAAACCGTTCGGCCCGGCTACCACATTGCAGCTGTTTTATAAAGCAGGAGTATGTATTTTGATTAAGATTTCTATTTTTGAACTTTCTTTGCCTACAAGAATGAATGTGTCATTATTGAAAGCTGAAAATGACGTCAGAGCTACATCTATGCCACTGTGTACCAGTTGGAGATACATTTTCGTAGAAATCTTTATTGGAGAACTCTGTCAGCATAGACATCGGAAAATTATCATAGTCGCATCTATATTTTAAAACACATTTGTTCTGCTACATTCAAATGATAGCTTCATGACACACCAAATCAAATTAACATTCTCATTTTTGGTTTTACAGATCGTTGTTTAAAGGTCTCAAAATCAAATCTGAAAAATGGCAAACTTCAGCGGTAAGTCTAGCTCATCTTTTGTTCCTTATGGAAGGCTGTTCTTGTGGTATAATAGCAAGTTATAGAGACGGCAGTTTTCATGCTTCACGATTTAACGTAATTGTTTTGATGCATGGAAAGAGATTTGACCCTTTTCATCATTTTTATGTGCGAATTTGCTAGTTATTCTGCCAAACGACGGATTTTGCATTTCAAAAACATATACTGCAACAAATTAACCATAGATATACTTTCGCAGCTCTCCGTGCATTTCTGCCTGTTCAGATCTCTCCTTGTCTTTCAGAGTCCTGGAAAGTAATGATCTCTGCCGAAAATGAGGCATTCGACAAAAACTTCCGCCTTTCACCTGATACGCCGCTCTACAAAATACTGCAGATATGGCAGAGTCACTTCGGACTATTTGGATTCTACGAGTTTAAATCCGATGACAGAAAGGTGGAATATGACCCTGATTTCACGTTGCCGAGATTGGAGAGACGAATGAGGGCTCGAAGACGGTGGTTCTTGCGGTTGAACTATCGGATGCTCTGACACCAACTGCGACCCGAGACATCTCAGTTTCCATGAACGGTCGGTGCAGGCGGTACGAAGTGCGACCGAACTATCGACTGAAAAATGTAGTCCGCAATTCTTCCGCAATCAATTTCTTTTATAACGGGAAGCCTCTCCAGAGAAGCAAAACCCTCAGGCAATTGGGAATCCCTCAGAACGCAGTGATCACTGCGATGAAGAAAATCACCGTCGAAGTGTCAGACGGGTCGCAGAAAGAGTTATCTGTTCCTGACGGAGCAGTTGTTTCCCATGTGAAGCAGCTGGAGAATAAGGACTTAATTCTGAAGTGCAAGGAGAGAACCCTTCATTCAGATCAATTGTTGGATTCCACAAGGAAGTTGAAGGTGAGCAGACCTGAGCTGCACAAGTGGACCATCGGTGCGCACAACCTCACCGTAAGATGTGTAGATGAAGGAAAACGTGATCTCAATTTCCAAAGACTTGACTGCTTATCTGGCGGAGGTTTCAGGATCAGTCGTCAAGAATTATCAAGGATTGTTTACACATGTGAGGGTTGTCGAAGGCAAGTACAGGAGCAGCAAGACGAATTGCCAGCGCCTAAATATTGAATGCTGTCAGCTGCGCTCTCTGACACTGAAGGCGATGGAGAATCCAACTGAAGTCGAAAGGTGAGCTTCGATTCCATGAGCTTCTAGTCTTTTAAGCAGGGGTTATCAAAAATTAATTGCATATTGATTGATCTGATTTTGTAATGGGTGGAGGTATTCTCATTCACTGTTTTACTTTTAAATGCCGTCATCACTCACCATCATGCAAGACAAACCATTCAGTGATTTATTTTAGATGCCTAAACTAGCTAAACATCTCTTATTCACAAAACTGATAGACTTTCATGGATTTCCTTTTACTTTTTATCACAAACTTCAAAACTCTACTTTTGTGTTCTGTCAATGAGACGCGTTGTGATTATTCATTATCACATGTTTTCAATCATTGATTGTCACTAATTACGATGATGGAATGAACTTTAGTCTGGTAAT
>CAJQUW010010755.1:0-17216 GCA_907163375.1 Prostheceraeus crozeri
TCATTCTCATTCTTATGGTGTCGTGTATGACACATGTATGATATCATCCTGGACTGCTACAAGCATTTTAAAATTAACAACATAACTGTTTCTTTAAAAGTTATATGTTCCTATTTATTTCAAGTTGAAGTCTTCATACTTGATTTTTTGTTTCAATTCAGTTATTGAACATCATTAATTGTAGATAGTTATTCCCCTTTCCCATTCAGACCTTAATTGAAGACCGATTTGTGAAATGATAAAACAAGTCTGTTCATATATACAAATGAATATTAAATAAAGAGATTAAGAAAAAACACACTAAATGTCATCAAGGTAAGGAAAGGGTTCAAGTTTTTTCAAGTCCACTTGCACATGGATCCTGGTCTTCTTGGGCGCACAGGGACAGCGACGTGGTGTGTCAAGGTCGATGACCGAAAATTCGAGAGCGGTTGTGAGGTTCCGCTCGTTCGGCTCCATCCTCATGAACACCCGTTTGGTGTGATACTTTTTCGGGGCGTTCTTGACTTTGACCGTGACCCGTCCATAAAGTGGCGTTCGCATGGACTTCTTATTCATGTGACGCATCGTCTCAATTGATACGTCACTATCCTCATCACTCGAGTAGTCGGGCGATGCAGGGGCTTGGGTGAACACCACCGGCTCGTTTGGTGTTGTCGATCGCTCCATCGGAGATTGGGGAGGTGTAGTGGGACGTTCCATGGCGAAGTGTACGATCAGCGTACCGTTCTCAATGCGGCTTTTGTTGCGATCCATTTAGACTTGTAGATTTAAAATAATGGTAACTTTGTATCGTGAGGATTAGAACCTTGATAAAGATAGGTACAACCTCGGATATTATACTTTTTAACAAAGGAAATCCTAACAGCAATCAGAGAGGTACGATTCACTAAAGGATTATATATAATATATAAAGGATGTCATTGTTCCAAAATGTTAAGTACTTAATCTAACGTTACATAAGAAGAAGCATGTCCTCAAAGCTTATTTTATTTCCAAAATGACAGCCAAGTCATTTATTGGAGGTCATTTGGAATGAATGCATCTCTTTGCGGCTGCAAGTGGCCTTTGGAAACTTGGACCGTATCAGCACTTCAAAGCGGATATGACTACGGTGAAGTGTACGTAACGAATGTGACCATGACTTGTTAAAATCGACATTCATGAGTGGTGTGATGACTTATGAAGATCATGGAGTGTGCTGAGGGACGGGATTTGAACCGTATTTTTTTTACGCTTAAATTAAAATTACATTGTAATCTTTGTCTTTTCATTTTAAATAGTTCTGGAATTGGTTTTTTTATTGGGGGAGCAACTAAAAATCATATCTGCACAGTTAAAAGTTTCACATCGTAAATAGTGCTACATTAAAATAATTGTCACACTAGTCGAATTGAGCAAACCCATTCAAATAAAACAACGGAAGTCTATCAGGTACGTACCCATTGCTCAGAACAAACCAAAAGTTCGATCATAGACGTTTCGCAACAAAGTGTACCTACACATGTACTATCAGTATAAAAGATTCATATAAGTTTCTATTCATAACACTGAATTATACCTGTACCTATCATGTGCCTATCGATAACAATCTATACATGTACTATCATGTACCTATCCATTGTTCCTATTGACAAAAAAAAAAAAAAAAAAAAAAAAAAAAAAAAAATAAAAAAAAAAAAAAAAAAATAAAAAAAAAAAACACTAAACTTTACATGTACCTATCCATGTACCTATTGATAACACTAAACTTTACATGTACCTATCCATGTACCTATCCGTGGCAAGTAGGGCACAGTTTTCACTACTGACGGGGCACCGGCTCATACAGCCCTTATCACTCGCAACTTCGTAAACCAGCACTTTCCAGATCGGTGGGTTGGTAAATATGGACCGACGAATTGGCCCTCTGTTCCTGATCTCAGTCATGCGAGCAATGCCTTATGGAGTTTGCTAGAAGCCGAAGTTCCATTATGAAAGCCGGAAACTGTTGCAGGACTAAACAGGTGTATTTAGAAGAGTCAGTTGAGGTCCAATTTTGAATTATTGCTATTTAATTAATTAAATACTACAATTTCTTGTAAAAGTATTGACATTTCTGGTGGTTTCAGAAAATTTGCAGTCTTTTGATACCTCATACACGCTGCAACTCGTTGTGGTTAAAATAACATCATGAACCGGTGTTTTTGACATTCTCGAACAATCAACATACCACTCCCTAGACAATTCTGCGGCATCTCCGATTAAACCAACCATATTTCTGTAATGTATGGCTCCCATGTATCATAACATTTTCTTGGTTTTGACTGTAATCTTGTAGTTAAAATAACATAGAATAGTAACATGGGGCCTAAATGACCATTTTTTCTGGGGCCTAGATGTACTGGGGCCTAAATGACTAGGATTCGGCTTCGTACTTGTTACAAAGAAACAATCTGCGTGATCAAAAGTAAAGACGCGATTCATTTTTCTGTTCAGAAAAGTCATTTACTTATGTACTAGGTGAATTGTATTTGAACTTCAATCTGCTTTTATCTAAGAATAAAACAATTGGTTTTGATTGGAGATAGGCCTATTCCTTGTATCTTTTCAGATTTAATGATCAACTGACATAAGATAATGCAATGAAGTCTAATTGAAAGAATAGTATCGAGAGGATGCTCTTATTTACAACTGCGTTTTGCAAGGTATCTGAAAAAGTAGAATAGACTATTGTTTGTTGCAATTTGGACGCTGCATTTAGACATATATAAAAATTTCCTGAATGCGCTTCAGTTCTTTAATTTCTAAAAAGAGGCAATGAAAAAGTATTTGTGTTGCTCGCTTACAAATATTTTCAAATTCATGCAATATCAGCTGATTTTCACTGGTTTCTTTGCACACAAGGTAAAAACACGTCTATTTCCTTTCTAGCCTTTTATAATATTAAATATAAATATAAAAGAGGCAATGAAAAAGTATTGGTGTTGCTCGCTTACAAATATTTTCAAATTCATGCAAGATCAGCTGATTTTCACTGGTTTCGTTGCACACAAGGTAAAAACACGTCTATTTCCTTTCTAGCCTTTTATGATATTAAATATCTTTGGTATCCACATTTGGGATTTAATAAATGAGGAGTTACCACTCTACCTAATATATTTACACTATGTTGACAACATCTTTGACCGTAACAGACATGCGATGATCGATTCCTCTTGGACCTAAAATACCCTCTGTCATAGAGTAGGGTATGCCCTCTGTTAATTATATGCAATACATAGATCCTTTACTTTAGTTTCAGCCTGCTGAATAGCTAGGAGCGTTGTTGACATGGCTGAGACTTCATAACCGCAATTCCTCACTGTAATGCTCGGATTCTCAATAAAATGTGTTAATAGTCATGAATTCTACATTGGGAGTTGAGTATTTATCAACACCTACTTATATATACCTATTATATATACCTACTCTATATATCCCTACTCTATGGCTAGAAGTGTCATCAGTTTGTTGTAATGTTAAGACACTGTCACCCGTAGTTAAATGAATAAAGTAAAAACCACACTAGTACGGAAGAATGTTATTCGAGCTTTCGACCGTCCTTCAGACGGTCATAATCATGAAATGAATGAAAACATTTACACCTACACGCACACCAAAAGATAAAAATGAAGAAGTTAACAGGTAAGAAAAAAATTGATTTTTTTGGACATTAAAGCTGCTCGCAATCCAAAACATTTCGTGTTCACGTTGGAATAGGCAGTTTCAACACGATGACCCTTCTAGCCTTTCTATAGTATCTGATTTCTATGGTTATCGTTACTCTTTAATGAATGAAATTGCACATCTTCACCGAAAATAAATTATTATCTCATGAACTCTTTTATATTCAACTCACCGCGTGGGTACAACATATGGACCTATCGAATTTCTGGCTGTGATATTTTGTGGAATCTTATAATGACCTCATTTGAATGGTGATTGCATTCATACAGTTTAGTAATTTTCAGTGTCTATGTGTTTCATTGGTTTGCTCTGTCATGTGTTTGAGTAATGTAGACGTGATGTAAACAGTGTTCCATTATTTCATCAGATAGTTGCTTTCAAAATTAATTAAATTTTTGGGCACTCTTGGTGTCTTCTTTTCTCCAGGGGGAAATATCATCGCATTATATTTTAGGAGCCAATATGCTGTGCAGTAAGTTGACGATGAAAAGAAGTGTGTTCCCAGAGCTGTGTTCGTTATAATGGGCATGTCCATCTTTCTCAACCGAGTAGGCCTGCGGCGAGTGTTGGCACTATGGAGAAGACCAATAAATGCATAGCAGTAATTAGGCAGATGTCTAAACATGAATTTTAGCATAGGTGTATCTCGTTATTTACATATAACTGCATGATTTTCAATAAGGTTCAATAGACTTTCTCTGTGTCCGATCGCAGGTAAAAACTTTTTCGAACTGATATTTTTAAAGAAGCCTGTCAGAAGATGGTGACAATTCAGTTGTGATCCCCATAAGTTGCAAATTAACAGATTCAGTACTACGTATGACACGCGTTTTGCAAATATAAGTACTACCATTAAGATAAACACTCCTACAAGAATGAACACCCATGAGAAAGGCCTACATAAGTATATTATTTTATTGATGATGACCTGCGGTGAAGAATCTATCTGTCAAGAATATTTTGTTATATGGGCCTACATTTTTGATAAAGACTGTGGCAATGTCAGCGAATGCACATGTATGTCTATAAAAACAGTCGGTTAGCAGGCAGCCTTTTGAAATTCTCTGAATCGAAATCAGAATTCGAACGCCTTTTACAAGATTATCTTCAAGCAAAATGTCATCACAACCGTCGTGCAGCAGTTATGATATAATTTTTTTATAACCAGTGACTGGAATGACTCATCACTGATAAATACTAGTAGGTCTACTTTGTATGAATGCCCCAGCTCGCAAATGTTTTGAATGTGCAAAACTTTCTGGTCAAGCCATCTCTCTGGTTGACATCGAAAAACACCTGAAATTGGCCACATTTTCGGGAAATCGAATATCCTAAAACTTTTTCTTCACTCATGGATCACAGATGCACTAAGTTGGTTAAAGTTGTGCAAATATGGCGCTCACCGATTATGACAGGTGCGCATCTTACAGAAAAAAACTCATTTTCTGCCTTCTACCTTTGATAGTGGCAGATGCCAAAAGTCTTTTGAGCCCTCACTATGCATTCTAGAAACTGGGGCATCCGCGTCATCAGTAGTTTTGCCGATCTTTCAGATGACTCCGGAAAAAATCACTTGGTGACAAATTCTCGAAAAAAGCACCCCTTTTACCGAAAAAAATCAGTCCTGAGTATTACAGCGAAGCAATCCTCCCCTGTTCTACTTCTCAGGGGATTATTATTTAAGGGAATTTGTATCACAATCATTGGAAATGTTTGGCCCATCTCACGCATAATTTTTTAATATTTTTTCATGCAGTCTGATTAAATGAATCCCCATTCTCTGATTTAATTTGAAGCATTGATTCTTTTTAGCCAGATGTTCATGTGATATTCCCACGAAAAAGAATATTTTGCTCACGTAAAAGAGAGGATGAAGACCAGCAAAATTGCAAAAAAATTGCAAACAAAATTAATTCATAGAAAATATTTTGAGAAGGGGGATCCTTTATAAATTTACATTTAAGAGAACTGACCTATCTATCAATGCTAGATAAGCTAGAATCGGATCACTTCGTTCCTGGTAGGTCCAGCATTTTTGTCAGATTTGTGCGAAGGTGTTATTGTATGTAAGTGTTATGCTCTCATTCAAATGTTTCTATGGGTGAGACTGAAAAAAAGCAACAGCGCGAAATTTTCGACAAAGGGTATTTTTATCAACCCTTCGAGTCTGTTATCTTCCAACAGTCTAAACGTCCAATTTTTTTGTGTGATAGTTGCACGATTACACGATTACTGTGCCGGCGGTTGTTCACTTTCAGATATTTTGTAGAACATGTTGATTTTTCGGTTGACTTCTTTTACAATCGGTTCTGAAAAAATCACAGAAACATCGGATCCTCTTATTCGAAGTGGCTTCATTTTTGGGATATTTAGAGGCCTAAAGCTGTACGTGTAATTTTATTATACCAGCATAGATTGCATTACGGGAGCTGCAGGAAAATTGAATGTCTCCTAGTTTGGGAATACAGCACACCTGTTGATTGTCCTATGTTCCGCAGACCTTCTCATGAAAATTCGCATGCAAATGATACAGCCTATCAGAGTTGTATATTTTCACCAGTAAACAATCTCGGACATAAAATTTACAGCTAGTAACGTGAAAAGGTTAATAGGCCATGTGAATTATCCTTTTCATAGGCGCTAGAAAACTTATTTTCCATTATTGTCTAGTGCAATAGTCCTACTCCTATCAAATATTGTTTGAACTTACACGTACGTGCTAGTTATTAACCAAGTAGTTTCATACGCTGGTCTCAGCATAATTGCCGTCGACGTGGTGTTTAAAATTCATCGATTGACACTCCAACATGTCGCTAAAACAGTGATATTATTGAAAGAAAAATAGGCCTGGGCTCGCATATGAAGTGCATTCCTCAAACAAAGAGAAACTTTTTTCAGACCAATCGACATATATTTAGGTTGCTTTGTGAATTGTTCATGTTTTACAAGTTTCCTTTATTATTCTCTTCTCCTATTTCATGGCCTGATAGTAATAATCATAAAAAAGATGCCTTGATCAATTGATCAAAATATTGCTCAAGGAAATAATAATGCTTCTATTGAACAGTTTGCAATATGCACTCCTGGCTCGTTCAGCATAAGCGAATTAAAAGTGAAGAAAAGGGCTTTTTAACTATTAAACTGAAGACACGCAACTAGATGTATGGACTATTTTCCTGCTCTAAGCACACTCATGAATCATCAATTTAATTCTGCGTTTTCATCATGTTGTTGATTTATTGAATTCGGTATTTCTTAGCCTATCTGGTGGTTGAAAGCAAGTACACTTCGTGTGAAACCAATCGAATGAAGTACATATCTGTAATTGTTTTCCTTCAGTTTGATCTTGTATGGTCAAGTTGTGGCAGTAGTGTTTTGATGAATGTGCTATAGGCTTGTGAAAAGAACAGGGTGTCGACAATCAGAAAATACCTGGAAAATCCGGTAAAAAGGCGGAAATTCCAATAGGCCCTGAAAAACTCGGGAGGTACCATGAAAATCGACATGACCCCTTGAAGTTTGAGTAATCCCTGAGTTATTACAAATCAGATAGGCTTTTGGGTACAATAGTAAATTGAAAATCATTACACTTTATGTTTTGAGCAGTGACTTGAATGAACAAATTAATGTGTGTTGATAGCTATTGATAACGATTGAGTGTAAGTTATTACATTTATTGTCGGCAATTTATTTTGACATCGTAATATTCCCTCTAAAAGCTAACATTGCTAACTCTATTGCATGACTTCTACTTGATTTTGCTGCAATTTTGTTGGTTCTTCAGTTGGTTGATTGTGTGACCATTCGAATATTTATTTTCGATGGCATTTCTATCTCTTGTGTCAGCAATACTGAATTGTTGAAGTTTCTAAATCAATCATTGATGGAGGTAGGATGTTGATAATCATGTATGTGTAGACCTGATTCGAGAATTAGAAAACTGCATCGCTCAATTTAAAGTATAACTTGGATAAGTGCTGCCTAAATTACAAATATAAATTACTTGAGTGTATAAATTGCAATTAAGTCTGTCATATTCGTGTTAGAAATGTCTTACTTGAGCAACACAATTTAACAACAGTGACATTCTGTTAAATATGCTGTAGTAGCTGATCTCTAATTTGATAACATGACATGGCTGTGGACATCGATGAAAGAGTTTCTCAGTACCAAGGCGAATAGAGAAGGGTAGTCAATCTATTAGATGCTCTATTCTTGATCCTTATCAGTTAGTTGTAATGCAAATGTGGTGCCTCGGGAAAATATTGCTGTTACCTGGGAAAGCCCTTGAAAAACACAGGAAAATGAAAATTGAAAATCTGTCAACACGCTGAAGAAATTCTCTGTACTTCAAATTTCCATCCCTGAGTGGCTACTGAGAGTCTTAACCGCGTGTAAAAAGAAATTCAGGATTTGTTTCTCGTGCAAAATTTACCTTTGGCGAATTAGCACTATAGAAGGCCTATTCATTTTCTTCTCTGGACTTAAAATTGGGATTTCATAAAACTCAGAATGATCGGGGTCAAAGATTTTTCCCCTGTCGAGCAATTGAAGTGAAAAGGTAATTCAAAACACATTTTCTGCGACACTTGTGGAAGTGTTTTGCGATCATGGGTAGTTGCATACTACCGCAAGATATTGTGAATATTGAAAAGATACTTTCGGGGACGCTTGACTTCTGAATTATAGGAAACGCATTGGAAGATGCTTAAGTGGGATAATAAGGCATAAGGTTATTGGTTATAAAGGCATAATACAATACCAATAAGCCAAAAAAAAAACTTCATTAATTTGTGAAAGTCCTTAGTTATGATGCTTAATAATAGCACTTTAAGTTTGATGATCACTGAAAGTGGCGTTTTATTATTTATTTCAGAATGCTAATAATCTCTTTCTCCAATTCATTTCAATACAAAAGTTCACCTTAGAAGTAATAAATAATTTACCAAATTAAGCTAAATAAAAGAAGAAGCGAAAAGAAGTTGATAGTAAATTATTATAGAGATAGTGATACGAAATGCAAAGTGGCAATTGAAAAATGTATTGCTAGTATGACGTAAAAGAAATCACAGGTTTACAAAGCAACCATATTGGATGGATACACATGACAGTAAAAGCTGTTTTTGATGACTAGAGAAGATATTCACTCAATATACATCAACTCACTACACACACACAACGGTTTTAGAGACACCCTAAATTGATGAGTGGGGCCCTTAGTAGCAACAACCTGGCCCAATCCACTCAACACCACACTAGCAGCAGCCACGTGTGTGAAGTTAGCTGAACCATTTTTTATTATAGCTTAATTATATTCGAAACAGCTGCTAGTTTGTCAATTTCAGTCTCCTGATTACGAATCTGAGCTCAGATTTCACAAATTCACAGTCGCTTTTAAGAAATTCAAGTTTAAAGATAAAAGTGGTTCCGCTGTGAAGTTAGCGGAACCATCCAGCGGAACCAATTGCTGAGTCTCGCTGATTAACGCAGTAAATCAATTTCTTTTGGTCACTACCCGATCAATTTTGCTGTGCTGATCACGAATATGTGCCTCATCTTTGAAAACAATGCAGATTTCACCCGGAAATCTGAATTTCACTTTTTCTGCAAGCTGATTGTGAAGTTAGCGGAACCATTTTTTAATACAAAGAATTTCTCAGCAAAATCCATCCTCTCCTACTAATTTGAAGCTCCTAATCACAAATCTGTAATCAGATTTGCAAAACTCGCCCGCAAATTGCAAAATATTCCTCTATCTGGATCCGCTGTGAAGTTCCCGGAACCACCTACTGGCATTAAAATTTCAAATTCTAATTTTTGCACAGAATCACTGCAATAGACATACTAAGAGAATGGAATTGCTTCACTGATCACGGTTTGCTGTCCGATTTCATGGGAGAATAAGTACGTAAGTAGTACGAGAGTAAGTTTTACGGTTTTCAAGGATTTCATCGGAATCTCAGCAAAATCCAACCCTCTCCAGATTAGCCGAACCATCATTTATTACAGCACAATTCTATTGCACCATCACAATGTGGAATTACCTCTTGTGCGCTTTCCTTCTCGGTGCATGCTGCTGTGCCTCTGAAGTCAATAGATGTTTGAAGAAGACTGTTTACAATTAAGTGTTCGTCCATCGGAACACTGGTATCGCTAATTTCTCCATGTTTGTTGTTTGTAATTACGAGGTTAGTTAAAGAAAATCTTTCATGTTGTCCTAAAAAGGATTCAGAATCGCTTCATTGTTGAAAGATTGCAATGCTTTGTAGCTATTGTGCATATTAATTCATTTCGTATCAAAAAACATAAAGTCTTAGTAGGATAACATTTTTCGGTTCCATGCTGTCAAATCTCTGCAGCGGATTGGTAATTCATTAGTTACATAATATCCTGAGGTGATAAAAGATTAGAAACTTGCTAATAAGTGCGATTCATGTTTAATGAAAAAATCATCATTTTTGGTGAAATTATCCAGTGTTGAAGCTTCTACCTTAAATCGGTCAGTCTAACCAACATACTTTTCTCTGTCTGTCATAATATGGTATGCTTGTAAGATATTGCTACAGTCAACAGAATTATAAATTTATTTGATAAGAAAATAGAAGAAACATGACACGTAGTCAAGCAAATTTGCAAGTGGTTGCAGTCGTCCTGGGCCCAGATCGTCAAAATAAACAAATTTTCCACCCGAAAAAAGGACAGTGCGATAGTGGCGGCTCATCTCATTGTATGTTGTCATTCCATGAAAACGGAAGAATCTCTCACACAAAGTTTTTGATATCTAGAGAACGGGCATAGTACATGTCTATGAATATGCATGCTTTTGGCCTACAGTGTCCTTTTTTAGGTAGGCCTATGAAGTCAATGTACACGTATAATAAAAATATTTTATTTCATCGATGGATGTGTAGTGACATAAAGAGAATACCATTTCTAAAGAGTTATCCATTTCCTTTCTATTTAGTAACATATTGGAAAGCGTTCGACAAAAGTTTTTCAATCCAAATGTAGCAACAATCTTAAACCAAGTAAGATCCGCGTATATTGTCTCGGTAGTCAATAGGAATTTTGCGACAATGCAGGAATTGCAGACAATATCACAGACGAAAAATTACTGCCAGTCTTGCTGGATTTGAACCACCGACGTATGGTAGTCTAGGCCATCGCTCTACCTGCTTAGCTATCTTGTAATAGAATGATTATCTTAGAAATATTCTATTATTAAATAATCTTGTCTCATTCCTAACGCTATGATATCTCGATGCAAGCTGTAAAGGACCTT
This sequence comes from Prostheceraeus crozeri, assembly GCA_907163375.1. Lineage (NCBI taxonomy): Eukaryota > Metazoa > Platyhelminthes > Polycladida > Euryleptidae > Prostheceraeus > Prostheceraeus crozeri. Next base: position 10,991 of record CAJQUW010010755.1, read on the forward strand.
CCACATTATGCTTCTATTCGAACGAAATTATGGATATTTGAATGGAGTTAATATTTGCCGGTGTTTGACGTTATTACATTTGTTATTCATCTACATTATGCAGGTAGCCTACATTCACACCGGCTGTTACATTGCGGCCCAATTTATCTTTCAATTTTTTGTTAAATGCGGGCGTCGGGATGCTCTGTGAATCTGATTACAGATTTGTGATTAGGAGCTTCAAATTAGTAGGAGAGGATGGATTTCGCTGAGAAATTCTTAGTATTGAAAAATGGTTCCGCTAACTTCACAATCAGCTTGCAGAAAAGTCCATGAAAACCGTAAAATCAATTTTTCTCGGCAAGTACTTATTCTCCCGTGAAATCGGACGGCAAACCGTTATCAGTGAAGCAATTCCATTCTCTTGGTATGTCTATTGCAGTGATTCTGTGCAAAAATTAGAAATTGAAATTTTAAAGCCAGTAGGTGGTTCCGGGAACTTCACAGCGGACCCAGATAGAGGAATATCTTTGCAATGCGGGCGAGTTTTGCAAATCTGATTACAGATTTGTGATTAGGAGCTTCAAATTAGTAAGAGAGGATGGATTTTGCTGAGAAATTCTTTGTATTAAAAAAATGGTTCCGCTAACTTCACAATCAGCTTGCAGAAAAAGTGAAATTCCGATTTCCGGTGAAATCTGCATTGTTTTCAAAGATGAGGCACATATTCGTGATCAGCACAACAAAATTGATCGGGTAGTGACCAAAAGAAATTGATTTACTGCGTCAATCAGCGAGACTCAGCAATTGGTTCCGCTGGATGGTTCCGCTAACTTCACAGCGGAACCACTTTTATCTTTAAACTTGAATTTCTTAAAAGCGACTGTGAATTTGTGAAATCTGAGCTCAGATTCGTAATCAGGAGACTGAAATTGACAAACTAGCAGCTGTTTCGAATATAACTAAGCTATAATAAAAAATGGTTCCGCTGAGTGGTTCCGCTAACTTCACACACGTGCAGCAGCCCTGCAACATCCTTGGAGGCCCTGAGATGTTAAAGAGGATGGCGGCATGCAGGGACACTACATTAATCCGACAAGGGACATAGCTGCTCTTATGAGAAGGTCCCCATTGTTATATTTGTATTCATATTCTCTGCATGATGCATTTTATATTGTGTTTTGTACTGTGTTCTTACACGTTTTCTATTGTGTTTCAGATATTGCCGAGTGGGGCTTAGAATACATCTGAGTCTATGCCAAACAAGAGTTTTGAATTACTCGCATGTAAAAAAGGTTTAACATTTGGTAGCAGAGCGTGGTTGGTGCTGCAACATGGCGGGAATCAACGTGAAAGCCCCACCGGTGATGAGAGAGGAAACGTCATTTGAAGATTGGAAGAAGGAGATTGAGGTATGGAGAATATTCACGGATTTGCCTTTGGAGAAGCAGGAACCTGCAGTTCTTCTGTCGCTGAAAGGTCGAGCAAGGGAGGCACTTTGGAATTGGAGATAAGGGATCTTTCGGAGGAAACTGGTTATGGATCTCATATCATGAAGCTCGACACGCATGTTTAGCAAAGGACAAGGAGAACTGGCATATGAGGCGTATGAGTGATTCGAAACCAATGAAGCGATCTCCACCAAACGCCCATAGACGAGTATTTGCAGGCCCTTCGATCACATTGTACAACGTTATGTGAAGGAAACACGGTATGGTGCTGCCCGGAGGGTGTTATTGGCGTACAGGCATGCTTGCGTCTATCGAATCTCCCAGCAAACGAACATAAGCTGGCTCGTGCACAACGGATAGCCTTGACCTACAAGGGAATGGCTTAACTTGTCTAAAAGAAGATAGCCGGAAATTTCAAGGTTCACGAGAGAATACACCCGTGGTGTGAAGACGGTGACAGCAAGAAAGCTCTGGAATGCAGCTCAAGTAAAACGGATACTGAGGAAACCGTCTTGCATGCCAATAATGGATTCCGCTGGTCAGTTGTCGTCCAATCGTCGTTATTCAAACTATGGCCGTCGGTCGGAGGATACAATAATGGCGCGCGGAACTCCATCGACTCAAGGACGCCAAACTAACAGAACCAGGGACCTGATGGTCAGCCAAGTAGATGCAAGGTGTGTGGATCAATCTTCCACTGGCAGCTAAATGCCCGGATAAGTTGCCAAAGGAAAATGAGAAAGAAAACGATACTGATGTTCCACATCGTCTTGATGACTCAGAATGACGGGATCGTGACTGACACATTCGGCATGGCAATCTTGGACACAGGCCTGCACGAAGACCGTCTGCGGAGAGAAATGGCTGGAATGCTTCCTCGATGGATTAGTAGAAAGGGGAAAAGCTGGGATTGGATGAGACGTCGTCAAACAGCGTGTTTCGTTTTGGTGATGGAAAACGAATGAAGTCTTCGAAAACGCTTAAGTTTGCCCTGTCGGATGTCCTCAACAAGATGTTTTTCATCACGACTGACGTTGTTAAGGCCGACATCCCACTTCTGTTCAGCAAGATGGCAATGAAGCGTGCAGGCACTGTAATTGACTTCGCCGAAGATAAGGTCACCATGCTTGGATCAAGCGTGGAAACCTTCAGAATAGGTGCTGGGCACTACTGCATCTATCTTGGTCCTGACACTGGCATTACAAGATAGCCTGGTTGCGTTTGAGGACACGCGGAAAGACTCGTAAAGATGAGCATCAAAATTGCACAAGCAGTTCGGCCATGCCAGTGCGTCGAAGTTGATAGATCTTTTGAAACGGGCCAATCGAGATGATTCAGAACTCTTCGAAGCCATTCAGCGTGTTGAAGAGGAATGCTCCACCTGCTAAAGTTCAAGAGACCTAGACCCAAGACCAACGGTTTGGTCTTTCCAATAGCCACTACGTTCAATGATCAGTTGGCAATGGATCTTCGCAAGCAAGTGGAAGGATTTGCGTTCTTACATCTGATTGGACATAGGCTCACGAGGTACAGTGCTGCAGCCATCGTTCAGAATAAGAAAGCAGAGACCATCATTGAAGCCATATTTCGCATCTGGAGTAAAGTGTGTTCGGTAGCACCTCGTCGGTTTTTGTCCGACAATGGCGGAGAGTTCAATAACGAGTTTATAAATAATTATATTTTTAGAAGTATTTCCGCAATTAATTTTTCCGCTGCCTTTGTTGTTATATTATATCCGTGGAGAAATATAAAAAACGTGGGTTTGAATTAATTGTCGCTGGTTATGTGTAGTTAGTTATTAGAATTTCCGCTTGATGGCGAATATTAAAAGATTTCGCGCAAGGAATATAAGAAGAAATAATAAATATATATAAAAATAAAATTAAAAATTTATTTATAATTTCTGAATTATAGATAATTATATAAGGAGGAGAGAATTTAAATTTCCGCAATATTAATTGTCTTAAAAAGAGATCTTTCCGCAGCATGCCAGAAAACTACAATGTGACCGATTTTGACTACCGCAGCAAAAGTCCGTGTTAGTAAATGGCTTCGGTCGAAAGGTACAATGGCGTGCTGGGTGATGAAGTGTTCGGAAAATCATGTCAGAGAGTGAACTGCAGTCCATCATACAAATTGCATTATCTTGGGCGGTAGCGGCAAAGAAACGCTTTGACGAATGCGCATGGGTTTCTCACCTAATCAAATGGTATTTGGACGCAACCCAGTCCTTCCAAATGGTGCTCCGAAGATGAACCACTGCGCTTGAAGGAGTGACGGTGTTAGCGAGATGGTGGTAAAAGATCAATGCAATGCATGCGGCAAGGACGTTGTTCATTCAAAATGACGAGTCATTGCGACAAGTTGCGCCGAGCCCTGAAGCACATCATACGAGGGAGTGACAAAGTGGAATCGGGAGAGTCTAGTGTACTATAATGCGATTGATTCAATATGAATGGCGTGGACCAGGCTAAGTGATCGGCATAAGGACCGGACAGCAGGTTCATCTTCACGCATGGTGGATTATTTGTGCGCTGTGCAAACAACTCGCCTGCGGCAGTTTCTGAGAAAGGAGTTGAAAATCCATCGCAAACAAGGAATTGGAAGTTGATCATCGAAGAAGGATCGGTGGATGAGAAGATGGACTGTGACTCCATGTTGCGAAGATGAAGACGAAGTGTGTCTCGCGATCTGTGGTGACGGAGAAATGTTAGTCCCCCAATAGAGGAAGGCGATGAACGTGCATACGGATTTGACGCAAAGGTTGCATGGGTCTGCAATGCCAAAGGTTCAGGTAAGAAATCCAAGTCGGCACGAGTAGGACAGCGTGTTGAATTCAAATCGAAGGTGGAGAAGAAGACGTCCAAAAAGCTACGGTGATCAATCGCGCGGGAAAAAGCGACTGGCCGCAACAATGAATACTACTACTCTTCGTTAGTGATGGTTCAAAGAATGTGTTCAATTTGATGGATTGGCAGACTCTCGGAAGTTTGGATGATCAAGAAGTTCTTATAGTTCACGCTTTAGAAGAGGATGTGCAGAAAGCAAAAGAACAGGAATTGAGAGCCTGGAGAGACAACGATGTCTTTGAAGAATGCCAGGATATTTCCCAGGAACCGCTTACTCTTCGATGGGTGTTGACTGAGAAAAAGGTCGAGGGCCAAAGTACAGTAAAGGCTCGCCTGGTGGCAAGGGGATTCGAGGAGAGACTGAATGAACGCTGTGATTCTCCTACTTGCTCGAAGGTGAACATGCGCCTTGCACTTGCTACGATTTCTGCAAACGATTGGACCTTGAGATCACTGGACATCAAAGAGGCTTTTCTTCAAGGAAGTGATATTGATCGTCATGTGTTTGTGATTCCCCCAGCAGAAGCGAATGCCGACTCATATTGGCGTCTAAAGAAGACTGTCTATGGATTGAACGATGCTGCCAGATCATGGTACTTTACGGTGCGAGAATTCCTGGAAGGCAAAGGGGCTCGTGTGTCAGCTACTGATCCAGGACTTTTCTTTCATCATGACCAGGAAGGTCAATTGCTGGGAGTGCTGTGTATCCACGTTGATGATATTTGCTGGGGAGGAACAACGGCATTTCAGGAACGAATTGTTGAACCGTTGAAACAGAAATTCAGAATAAGCAAAGAAGAAGACAGAGCATTCAAATATCTTGGCATCGCGCTGCATCAGACAGGAAGGCGGATCACTATGAATCAAACTCGTTATGCGGACTCAATGAATGAAGTTGGCATCATGGACAAGCATGCTGGTCGTCCGTTGTCGGATAAGGAGAGCAAGTCATTTCGTGCAGCAGTGGGATCTGTGAATTGGCTTGCGAATCAAACTCGTCCAGATCTATCATTCGATGCGTGTGAGTTGAGCAGTCACTTGAAACATCCTCAAGTAGAAGATGCTATCCGAGCCAACAAGGTCATTCGTAAATTGAAATCGTCGAGCGTTGGTTTGACCATAGAGTGCAACCGCATGTTGGAAGGACAGTCAACATTGTATGTCTACGCGGATGCTTCTTTTGGAAATCTCAGTGATGGTGGTTCACAGGCAGGTTTCGTGATCTTTCTCGGTGATGCTGAGCTGACAACTCTCGTTTCTTGGCAATCCAGGAAAGTTCGTCGAGTGGTGCGATCAACTCTCGCAGCAGAGACATTGGCTCTCATTGAGGCAGCGGAAGCCGCGATCCTGCTATCTCATACGATGAAGGAAATCAATGGATTCGCTCCAGCAATAATGTGCTTCACAGACAATGCATCGCTCGTTGAATCTTTAGCATCGACAAAGGCTGTGCTAGATAAGAGACTTCGTATTGACATCGCTATGCTTCGAGAGATGATCGATCGAGGCGAAATCAAGTTGCGTTGGATCCCGACGGATCATCAACTTGCTAATTGTCTGACGAAACGGGACGCAAACAGAGAGAAACTTTTGAACGTTCTTTCTGCGAACTTGAAGCAAACTTAGTTTGTCAATTCTCCATATTCTTCTGGTGCTTTTTCTCTACGCTAGTCACAGTGCATTTTGTTCTTTTAGTTTTTATAGCTCTTTTTAGTAGTGAGTTTTCAAGAGACTTATTTTTAGGTATTTTCCTTCAAATAGAGAAGAGAGGGAATTTGTTATATTTGTATTCATATTCTCTGCATGATGCATTTTATATTGTGTTTTGTACTGTGTTCTTACACGTTTTCTATTGTGTTTCAGATATTGCCGAGTGGGGCTTAGAATACATCTGAGTCTATGCCAAACAAGAGTTTTGAATTACTCGCATGTAAAAGAGGTTTAACA